>NC_069480.1:7392848-7428586 GCF_026875155.1 Cherax quadricarinatus
TAAAAAATTACACACTAACTATATACACAAAATATGAAACCCCAATAAGATTCATCCAACTAGGTATATTTTTTCACCATAGGAAGGTTTAGCACCGCACCTTGTAACCCAATTTCACTAATCTACCAAAAGATTTAATCAATGGTAGCTGTAACACACAAAAGAAAGTCTACTTTCTACCTATAATCATTATGCCACACAGTGTTTATATGTATATTTGATACATTTTTGTCCGGTTTATTCCCAATGTCTTTTAGTAATCGTTTACATTTGTTTTATCACTGATTTCATCTTGCTTGTTAATCTTAGTTAATTTTAAGCCACCCCGTAATGCTATGCATAGTATAAGTGGCTTTGGCATGCTGCTCTTATCTGTTTTTTTTTTTTGTACCTCTGTATGTGTGCTCAAATTGTAATAAATAAATAAATAAATAAATAAAAAATGTATATACATACAGTGGAAGCCCCAGTGTCTGAATTTAAATTGGTTCCTAAGGGGTTTGTTGGAACTGCAAAAAACAGTATTTCTCAGGCTTTATCAGCCTCACACACTGCAGGACACTGAACTGACTCTTCCAAAAGCCCTCTGAGAGTCAGGTCAGTGTCAAAGGTCACTTCAAAGCAGGGCTTTCCTTAATGCTTTTATAAAAATGAAATTTTGAATAAGTCAATGCATTCCGATTTCAGAAAAATGTTCAAAGACTGGGTCAATTTCTTCTGAAAAAAAAATGTTCCAGACTCTGGTTTGTTCAAGGGTTCCACTGTAGTGGAATATATGAAATGATTCTTTAAGCTACTGGGTTCCTATTTACTGGTAGTTGAGTATTGGCAGCAGCAGTAGGTGTTAGGTGACTTGTCCATACGTCTTTCCCAGCCAGAAGGCCACCCACAAAAGTCAACTAACACCCAGGTACCTACTTACTGTTAGATGAATAGGGACAGCAGTTACAATTTCAACACAGCCAAACACAAGCAACACCACACACCAAGCAACACCACCCACAACAACACCACACACAACCCAACAACACACACAAGCAACACACACACAAGCAACACACACACAAGCGAACCAAAACACACAAGCGGGCACACACACACACACAACACACACACACACACACACAACACACACACAAGCAAACACCCCACACAAGCAACCACACACAACACAACAAAACACACAACCACACAAGCAACACACACACACAAGCAACACACACCACAACACAAACACACAACACACAAACACACAAAACCACAACACCCCAACACAAACCCCACCACAACCCCACACCACACCACACACACACACACACACAACCACCACACACACACACAACAACACACACACACACCCCACCCCACACACACACGTGTGGGTCCGTGGGGTGCGACGTGGGTGCCCCAAGGCTCGAGAACCCTGTGTTTTTTAAGGCGTGCAGTAAATGCTAGCAGTAATCAGTGGTAGTGGACATCGTCAGTGAACCAAATAATTCGAGTATAACTAAAGTTATTAGTTAAAAATAGTCGAGAGAAGCTTTTAATTATCAATATTTCAAAGCGCCAAGCCGTTGTGGGTTATAGGCGCTGTGCACAGATTAAATACAAAGATCAAAGTTTAGTGTGGACGGCTGTTCAGAATTATCAGGTTTGGCCTAACAATGAAATGTGGGCACCATTTCAGTGAGGAGTAAAAAAGTTAAAAGCAAAAAGGGAAAGGAAAAATAAAAATTATAACAAGGGAAGGTGGCAGCAGTAGGCCTGCTTAAGCAGGGGACGTCACGACAAGTTGGGTTTTCATTTACATATAAAGTGAAGTGCATATAATGTGAAGTTTTATACTATCATTTAAATGAAAAGTGAAATCGCGTGAGGAACGAGGGATGTATGAGCACATGTGGCTTAAACAAACACGGGGTGAAGGATCTCCAAAATGGGATTTAAGGACTCGTACGACGACTTCGTCATCAGCATCTGGCAAACTTGTCACGACCCCTTGCCAGCGCAAGTATCACTCACTTTTTTGTGGTTTGCATGTTGCAGGTGTTCTGGCCTGCAATCACTGTTAGTACTGGTCACTCACTCCTGCAAGCTATTACAGTAGTTATTAGTAGTAAGAATACTTAGGAAGCTAGGAAGTCCTCTCTCAAGTGAACAAGGAATAGGTTAATAACCAGGGAATAATTGATACTTAAATCCAGAAAGGGCAATAAGTGGAGAGAGTAGCATTTCTAGGAAAGACAGTTGGAACAGAGAGGTATAACAGATCTTTTAAACCACACCATCTACCCCCTTCCCTAACCATCCCTCTCTCACACACACACACACACACAAGGGCAGGGCCCCTCATAGAAGCTGTAGACCCTAGTTGCAATTTCCCCTTTTTACAACCCAGAATTACTGGTATGTATTAACAGTATCTACCCTCATACCTCCCCAAAACACACGAATACACACGTATACACACATACACACACAGTTTTAAGGGCAACATTGCAAGTAGGTGGGGGTCAAGCCCGGGAGAGTGGGGGTCAGGTCACAAGAAGTTGTGGCCAGTCAAGGACCACTGACTGACACAACACCCCACACACAAAACCCCACACAACACACACACACACACAAACCACACACCACACAATACACACACACATGACAGCACACACAGGCCGAATGAGTATGCACGGGTAAGGGGGGAGCCAGGACAGTATGAAAATGAATGCACGGAATCAAGATTGACCGAAACTGTTGTAACCCACTCGGGGGAAAGACAACAGTAAAAAGACAGGTGACGATTAAGGACGAAGGGGGGAAAATCACAAGAAATGTCAGGAGGTATGTGAGGGCTGAACAGGAGATTTAAAGGGAAATTTTTACAGTAGAGAGGAAGGGCTGTGGGAAGACAGCACAGAAGGGAAAAATCAAAAGGGAATTTTACCAACAAGTGTTGGTGCATACGAAAAACTGAGGAGGAGGTGAAAGAAGCTTTAAATGACCTTGACACCCCAAGGCGATGGGCCGGACAACATTCCCCATGGGTCCTTAGGAAGGAGCAGAGATGCGTGCGGCCCCACCACAAACTTCAAAACATCCCTTAAAAATGGGCAACTACCCGAGAAAATGGAAGACAGCTAAGTGTCCCATATTTAAGAAAAAAAACAAAAAAGGCACTTTAAACTACGACCTGTGTCTTGAATTATTGTGTGCAAACTGGAGAAGATTATCAGGAGGGAGTGGTCAAACACTGGAAAGGGAAAAGATTATAAATGAAAAACCAGCAGGGTTCAGGGAAAGGAATCTTGTATCAAAAAACCTCCTGGGTTTTATGAAAGGTAACAGAATAAGCCCGAGAGAGGGGGGGGGTAGATTGCGTTTTCCTAGACTGCGGAAGGCCCTTTGACACAGTTCCCCACAAGAGTTAGTGAGAAGCGGGGATCAGGCGATGTAAAGGGGGGCACTGAAAGGGAAAGGGGGGAATACCTGACAGGGGGCAGCAACGGTCTGGTAGTAAAGAGGTATCACAGTGGGTGCCTTTTACGAGGGGGGTCCCAAGGGGTCAGTTCTAGGACCAGTGCTATTTTTGATAATGTAAAAGACATGAGGGAAAGGAATAGACTCTGAAGTGTCCCTGTTCGCGTGAGTGAAGTTGATGAAAAAATTTAAAATGGAGGGGGAAGGGGGGGATGCAAGAGACCTGGAAGGCGGGAATGTGGCCCAGTAACGGTTCTCGAATTCAACCCAGCCAAATGCAAAAGTCATGAAGATTGGGGGGGGCAAAAAAGACCCCCCCAGAAGAGTATAGGCTAGGTGGACAAAGACTACGCCTACTCAGGAAGAAAAGACCTTGGGGTGACCTTAAAACCCGGCACATCACCCGGGGGCAACCCTCAACCAAATAACTGCTGCAGCATAGGGGCGCCCGGCAAACCTGAGAATGCGTTCCGTACCTTAAAAAGGAAGTTCAAGCATGAACTGTGTTGTTAGGCCCTTTTGGAGTTGCGCACCCGTTGGAACCCCCACCTGGTCAAAACACGTCAAGAAGTTAGAGAAGTTTCAAAGGGGGTTTCAACAAGGCTAGTCCCAGAGCTCAAGGGGGAAAGTCGTACGAGGAAAGGTTTTAAAGGGGAAAACGGGTGACGACATGGAGGACAGAAGGGTAGGGGGACATGATAACGACATTTCAAATACGTGGGAATAGAAAGGTGGACGAGAAGGTGTTCCAAAAGAGGGGACACAGGGACAAGGGGTCCAATGGGGGAAGTGAAGATCAGAGAGCACAGGGACATTGGAAGTATTTCTTCAGTCATAGATTTGCAGCAAGTGGATAGCCTAGAAAGGGAAAGAGTGGAGGCAGGAACCTACATATTTTTAAGAAGAGGTAGACAAAGTCAGGAAAGCAGAGAGGGACCCAGTAGCAATCAGGAAGAGGAGGGGGCCGGGAGTGAGTCTCGCCCCCTGAACCCAATTAGGTAGTAGACCACACACACACACACAACACCACACACCACACACCACACACAACACACACACACACACACACACACACACACACACACATAACTACACACCACACAACACCCACAAAACAACACACAAAACACACACCACAACACACACACACACACCCACACACACACACACCCCCCCCCCCACCCAACCACAAACACACACAACACACCACCAACCACAAACACACACACATACACTCCCCCCTTCCCCCCCGACATCTCACTCCTTCACTGATCCCTCCCTCCCTTTTCACCTCCCCCTCCCCCCTCCCCCCCTTCCCCCCTCTCCCTCTCCATCCCCCACTTGATTCTCCTTCCTTCCCACTCCCCCCCCCCACACTCTCCCACATAGCCACAGTTCCTCCTCTACCCCCCCCCCCCCACACTCTGACTATACAATACAAACCTAACTTTACAGAATTCATGGGTTTTCCCCACTTGAGGCAATCAGGATAAAACAAATGGGTTCCCAGAGAGCAACAAGAAAAACCAAGGGACGGAGGAGGAACTGAAAAGGAAAGATTGGGGCGCAGAGCTCAAAAAAAGGGAACATGAATGGGAAAAGAAATAGAAAAATTTAGCATGAGAAGGGAAAGAGAGGATAGACATGGAAAGCAGGAAGTGGGAGGTGAAGTAAAAGCAGCAGAGGCCAGGATACGATTTTGAAGGGAACTAAAAAATCTAAAACGCCTAAGAACTAAAAAACATTTTGGGTTGAAAAACAAGACTGCTACTCAGTACAAAAAAGGGGACTGAGGGAAAGGAGAAAAACTGCAGTAGAAGCTAAATCAGGGGAGACGTAGAAAATGAAAGAGCTAAGCTTATGTGGGGCCCAAAGACCCAGCAGAGCCAGGGAAAGCGGAGGGAAATGACACCCACTGGCCAAGTACTTTAGCTAGTAAAACTGAAGAAAGGAAAGCTGAAATGGGGGAAATCAAATTAAATGGGGGATACAAGGGACATGCAGGGGAGAATGAAAGGGTGAGGGTCGTCTTTGTGTAGGGTCCAGGAAATTTAAGGGGAAAAATAGGAAACAAAGAAAACAAAGGGGAAAAAAGCAAAAGAAAGCATCATGAAAACTAGGAGAAGCGACATGACCCCGCTGGAAAAATTTTTGGAGAATAGGGGGGGTTTTTAAAAAAAAAAACCCCGGGCCCGTGAAGTGACCCTTTAAGGCGAATCGACCGGAAAAAAGGATCCTGCAGGGAAAGCACGGTTAAGGGACATGCGGCATACAGGAAAGGTGTATCTCGACCCCAAAAACCAAAACGAAAGGCAGAAAAGAGAGAGAGGTACAAAGGTGAAAGGAGGGAAAAAGAGGGGATGGAGAAGACAGACGGAGATCCCCAAAAAGGAAGATCAAATACAGCCTCCCCCACAACTTCCTATGAAACCCCCAACCCGGTCAACCCAGTGCACCAAACACCTAAACAAAACCCATGCCACATCCCTGCCCCCACCCCGCATTACAAAATCCACACCCCCAGCAACCACCCCTAGTTCCTTAAGGTCTCCCCCTTCCCCCAACCCCCCAAACCCCAAAACCCAAACTTAAAAAGAAGTTGAAGGTTTTTGGTATACAAATGCAATGGAATAACAAATTTGTATGAGGAGTGGCCGAAAAATAAAAGGAGACTCCCCCGCGTAATAGCACCCAGAAAACAAAACCCCCAGAATAATAAACAGACTCAATTTTCCCTCCGGATATCAATTTTCCCCCGGGAAAAACAGGGAGGAGGGGGGAAAAGGGGGAGTTGCATGTCATTTAAAAAACCCGTGGGGGGTTTAGAAAATGGAAAGGAATGGATGGCACGGCAAAAGGACACTTGAGGAAAAAATCCGTGGGGACATAAGGTAATAATTGCGAATGTACAACCCACCAAAATGCAGGAGGCCCAAGAGAAGAATAGATGAGAGCAAAAGAGCAATGGCGCACATAGCGAGGTGGCCCGGAGAGCACACATGGGGGGAGCAAAAATTTAGTTTGGGTATTTCAATCACAAGGAGATTGACTGGGAAAACCCGGGCCCCATGGGGGTCCTGAAACATGGGGAGCCAAAATGAGGATGTGGTACTGGGGAAAAACCTCATGCTCAAAATGTTAGAGACACTACAGGAGGAGGAGGGGAATGAACCGCAAAATGGACCTTGTATTCACCTTGAGTAGTTCGACATCGAGGTATCATGTATGAAAGGCCCCTGGGAGCTAGTGACATGTGTTTTTGTGCTTTTAATACATGTTGAGCTCCCAAAGGGAAAAGGAGCAGAGGAATGGGGGGGAAAAAAACCCAAATACAAAAGGGGGAACTACTCAGGCTTGAGGAACTTCTTTAAGAATTCAGTGGGGAGGGGAATGACAAAAAACCCTACAAAAAATGTGGCTATGTGGCAACAAATGCAAGGGGGCCGAGGAGAGGTTTTTTTCCCCGGGAAACAGAAATAATGGGAAGGACAGAAACAAATCCTTGGTTCACCCAAAGGTGTAGGGAGGGAAAAAAAAGGTGTACTAGAGAAAGGGAAAAAAGGGAAGAAGACAGAGAACTCGGAAAAAAAAAAGATTAGCCGAAGAGCAAAAGATTTGCACAGATAAGAAGGGGAAGCTCAGGGCAATACGAAAATGACATAGCATCGAAAGTCAAGATGCCCCCAAAGTGTTGTCAGCCACATCAGGAGGAAAAAACAGTAAGGACAAGGTAATCAGTGAGGAAGAGTGAGGGGGAAAATTCACAAGAAACGACCGGGGGTATGTCGGAGTAAACACAGATTTAAAGAAGTATTTACAGTGGAAACCAGTAGGGCCCCGGGAAAAATAGAGAGGGGGGTTGCCCCGAAGTGCTGGAGAGGTAATAAAACCCAAGGAGGGGGGAAGAATGCTATGAAAAACTTGACACCTAAAAGGCGGGGGACCAGCAACATCTCTCGTGGGCCCCTTTAAAAGGGGGGAGCAGAGATTTGGTACCTTTAAACCAAAGATCTTCCCTTTTTGAAACTGGGCAACCCCCTGGGGTTGGGAAGAGGGCAAATTTTAGTCCTTTTTTTAAAAAGGGAGACAAAATGGGGCACTAAACTACAGACTGTACCCTAAGTGTATAGTATGAAGGTCATGGAGAAGATCATCAGGAGAGTGGTGGAGCACCGGGGAAAGAAACAAGTGTAAAATTGAAAACCAGCAGGGTTTAAAGGGAGGGAAAATCTGTGTCACAAACCTACACAGTTTTATAAAAAGGTGACAGAAGTAAGACAAGAGAGAGAGGGGTGGTCGACTGCATTTTTTGACTGCAAGAGGCCTTCGACACAGTTCCTCACAAGGGTTACTGAAAAAGCTAGAGGATCAGGCACACATAACAGGGGGGCACTGCAAAGGACAAGAGAAAACTGACAGGAGGCAACAAAAGTCATGGTCGTGAGAGGTGTCGAATGGGGCCTTGACAAGCGGGGTTACAGGGGTCAGTCCTGGACCTGTGTGTTCTTAGTTTATGTGAAGACATAAGGAAGGGATAACTCAGAAGTGCCCTTGTTTGGGACGATGTGAATTTAAAGGGAAAAGAATAAAATTGGATGGGATAGGCGGACAAAAAAGAGACCTGGAAGGCTACAACCCTGGTCCAGCAACTGGGCTCCTTATTTTAAACCCCTGCCAAATGCAAAGTCTGAAGATTGGGGAAGGGAAAGAAGACGCAGAACAATATAGTTTAGAGGGCCCCAAAGTCTGAAAACCTCATAAGGAAAAGATCTGGGGGGGAGTAAAACCGAGCTATCTCCGAGGCGCCATCAATCAAAAAATGCTGCAGCATAGGGGCCCCTGGCAAACCTAGGATGGGTTCGAACCTAGTAAGGATTCTTTAAAAGACTTGTTCCCATTTACGTCAGGCCATACTGGGTATGCGCCCCAGTTTGGAACCCACCCCTAGTCAAGCAGTCAAGAAATTAGAGAAAGTGCAAGGTTTGCAAAAAGATGTCCAGAGCTAGGGGGGTTTGTCCTCGAAGAAAGGTTGGGGGAAAATGGGCCCCACGACACTGGGGGCCCAGGGGGTCAGGGGGAGCATGTAACAAATATAAAATATACGCGGAATAGCGAGGTGGACAAAGACGGGATGTTCCCGAGATGGGGCACAGCACAAGAGGTCCAAATGGAAATTGAAGACTCAGATGAATCAAAGGGTGTTAGGAAAATTTTCTTTGTACAGAAGTCAAGCCGTGGAATAGCCCAGAAAGTGAAAATAGTGGGGGGGGAAACCATACATAGTTTTTGGCGGGTTTTTTTGATAAAGTCATGGAGCAGGGGAGAGAGAGGCCCAGTAGCATCAGTGAAGGGCAGGGCCCGGAGTTTGGAATCGACCCCTGCAAACCACAAATAGGTGAGTAAAAATAGGTGAGTAACACACACACACCACACACACCCCACACACACACACACACACACACACACAACACACAACACACACACACACACACACACCACACACACACACACACACACACACATACACACACACACACACCACACACACACACACACACACACACACACACACACACACACACACACCACACACACACACACACAACACACACACAGCAGGTTAATAAGGAAAACACTGCCTTACCCTTGTCAGAGCTCACACAAAGTAGAGCTCACTAGGGCTACTTGATAACTAGAGCTCCCTAAGATACTCATGATAACTAGAGCTCTCTAAGATTACTCATGATAACTAGAGCTCTCAAAGATTATTCATGATAACTAGAGCCCCTAACAACGATGATAACCCAGTGTGAGGACAGAACCAACAGCTTAAAGAACAAGCCTTGAGAAAATCCTTCACTCTGTGTCAAGCTTCAAGTCATAAATCTCTACAGAGAAAGCTGCAGCACTCTCAGCTAGTAACGACCCCAAAAATGTTAAAAACACAACGAATCACATTTTTATTATTATTATAATCAAGGGGGAAAGCGCTAAAACCTGTAGGATTATACAGCGCCTGGGGGGGGGGATGTGGAAGGGCATTCAGGCTTAATTTGGGGAACTGGAGCACAGATCCAATTCCCTAAATCAAGAGCCCCTCACCAACATCAAGGAACCTTCCCTGAGGGGAAACGAATCACAGACCGGGTGGGGTCTGAATCCACATGGGTTCGAACCCACCCGTTGCCTGGTTTTTCCCAGGTAGTACTCCAAGCTGTGCCCTCAGTCCCCTAGTAGGTCAGTCCCTGCTCACTCCTCCACACATACTTACTTTCTGTAAGAAAGATAACAGAAGTTCTTAAGATCCATGCCAGGTAAATACTTGGTATTTACAAGTAACAATTTCCATGGTTGGGACAATTAACAAATAAATACCAATGGCGGGATAATTAACAAATAAATAAATACCATAGCTGGAACAACTGACAAATAATTTATAATACCATGGCTGGAATAAGTCACGATACCATGATTGGAACAAGTCATAATACCATGATTGTAAGTGCTCCTCTGAATGACAATATCCACAGAATTAACAACAAAAAAACTACCCTGAGAGTATTACCTGTTCTGGGCTCGAAGATCAGCAATATATTCAAAATTCGGAGTTAGTCGGCCACACTGGTTTTTAAAGCCTGAAAGAATTCCAAAAAAAAAAAAATTTAAATAAACAGAAGACTAAGCGGGAAGCTCGAACCATATTCCTGGTATTTTTTTTTTAAATTTTTTAAAACCCTCGGCCATTTTTCCCCCCAAGGCAAGGTGACGCAAAAAAGATGAAACATTTTCACCATCATTCACTCCATCACTGTTTGCCAGGGGCATGTGACGTTACCCGAAAAACTGTTTTTAAAGATTTATCTTAACCCTTAAACTGTCCAAATGTAAATCTAAAAATTTTTTTCAACATTTGAAGTCCCAGTGGCCCCCCTGCTTTTCGTATTCCCGGCAATCGTAAATTTCCCCAAATTTCATAGGGTTTTTTCGTATAAAAACATGGACTCGTTTTTAAATGGGTTTGCCTCGAAAGGGCGTAGTTAAATCCGGGACGCGAACCCAGGGCGTGAGCCGGGGGGGGGAAAGCCGCCTGGCTTTTGTTTACCAGTGAGCAAAGGGCCCCCCCTCACTTTGCTCCAGCGAAATTTTCTAATATTCCATTTATTATAGTGCTTGCAAGTACTAAAAAAACCCATGGCCCCAAAAAAAGCTCCTAGTGCCAACCCTTGGGGTTTAAAGAAGGTGAAAAATTTTGATTTAAATTTTAAGAAAACCTCACTGAAAAATTATGAAAGTGGTAAAAGTGTGGCCAAACTTTCCAGGATGTATAAGAAACCCTCCCACAACCTTATTTCCAAAGGGCCAAAAAAAAAGGAAAAAAAAGGGCGCGTTGTTGCAAAGGGAGAAAATATGCTGACAAAATAAATTCCCCAGTACTGGAAGGGGTTTGAGAAGTTTTTTATTGGTGGGAAATAAATGAGAAACAATTTAGCGGGGGAGTTTCTCTTATGATTCAAATTATTTGTGAAAAGGCTGGGCATTTTTGCATGAAGATTTGGAAAAAGAAATTCCCCTCAAAAGTGGTGAGTGAGTAAAATTTAAGGCCACAAAAGGCTGTTTTGAGAAAATTTAAGAACCGTACTGGGCATCCACAGTGTGGAAAGGGCATGGTGAGGCTCCCATTTTGGGCCCCCCAAAGGGGGCCCGGGGAAAAATATGTGCATAAATTTCCCCAGGAGTACAAAGGGGGCTGAAGGACTGAAATTTGGAACAAGTGTTCAATTTTTGCAAAACGGGCCTCTTTTGGAAGAAAATCCAAAGAGGCCCTTCTTTACACAAGGGGAAAAGGAATGCCAGGACACAAGCCAAAAAAAAAAGGGGGAAAAGGGAACAGGGTTTTCAAGGGTTCGGCCCAATTCTAGGGGGATTTCCCTGAAAAAAAAAAAAACAAAAAAAAATTTAAAAAAAAAAAAAAAAAAAAAAAACCCCAGAGTGTTCAGGAAAAACAATTTTTAAAAAGAGTAAATTGTTTGTTTTGGAAATCTAATAGAAAGGCAGGGGTCACGGGGGAAATTTTCCAAGGGGTTAATGAAGTGTTTGGCCTTAGTGTAAAGGATATCTCCTGGAAAAGAAATGGATTCAAGTGCCTGCTAGTAATGGAAAATGCACCTTCATCCCCAAACTTGGATTTCTAATTTTCGAGGGCCTTGGTTTCCCATCACAGTAAATTTTCTTGCCCCCAAAAATTTACCACTCCTTTTCCTCCAACCCAGGGCCCAGCAGGTTATTGAAAAATTTTAATGTTTAAAGGTGCTTGACTGTGCCCAAACAGACACTCACTTGACCCAAAGGGGGAAATTTTGGGGGAGAAAAAAACACTTCAAAACCCTCCCCTGCAAAACCCCTTTAAATTTTAGGGTTGGGGGGGAGTGACTACCAGGATTTTTAAACTCTGCCGGGAAAAAATTTTGGGGCCCAGTTTTGTTCGACAAGAGGGTTTTGGGAAGGATTTGGGACTAAACCCTAATGAGCCTATGTCTTTTTGAAAAAAAAAAATTTGTGGCACTGGGGGTTCCGGGGGGTTTGGATGTATTTTGGGAGGAGTGGAAAAAAATTGGTGGAAGCCCCAAACAAAAGAAGGCTCACCACTGAGGAGCTGAAAAAAGCTTCGCGGGAAGTGCAAAAACTCCCCGGTTTCAGAATCTTGCTGCAGAAGAGGAAAAAAGAGAGAGGGGAAGAAGGTCCCCCTTTTTCAAGAAATTAAAGAGATTTTTACTATGGGGGGGTAAGATGGAAAGCTTTATGGGGAAAACTCACCCCAAAAAAGGTTTTTTGGGAAAACCAGGGTTTGGGAACATTTTAAAAGTGACAAAGTCTTGGGGGGCCCTTTTAGGGGAAATGTTTTTAAAAAGAAAAGCCAGAAAAAAAGCGCTTTTCTTCACAAAATTTTTTTGTGAGAAGGACTCCAGTGACTCTCAAGGGGGTCCCAGTTGGGATTAAGAAAAAAGAAGACAAGCAAAACCCCAAAAAAAGCAAATGGTCCTGAGGGGTTTCTGGAAGGGGGGTTTCCCCCTTTCCCAAAATATTTAAACAATCCCCTCTCTCTCCTCCCCCCAGTCCCCATACACTTTAAAAAGGAAAACTCCCCAAAAAAAGTAAGTGTTATGCTGTTAATGTTTCCCCCCATCATTTCCCATTGTTTTTTTTTAAAGTACTACAGGGGTATTCATGTAAAAAAATTTTTTTTTTTTAAAAACTTCTGGGGGGCAGGAAAGGATTAATTGTATTTACAAAATTTCTTTTGGGGAAAATTGATTCGTAAATCGTAAAATTTTTGTTTTAAGTAACGGCTCCAGGGAAAGGATTAATTACGAAAAACCGGGGGGACCACTGTATGCAAAAAAAAGTAGATCTTTTTTTTTTTCATTTTTAAAACGTGTAAAAAAATTTGATCTCATGAGTGGGGGGTGGGTGGGGGTGGTTGGACCTGACTAGCTTGTGCGCTGGGTTTGGTGACGTGTCCTTCCTTGAGTGGAGGGGACCAACTGGGTGGGTCATTGGGGTTCCGGGGAGGGGGGGTCAATTTGGGGTAATCCAGGGGGGGGGGGGCATTGGGTAATCTGGGGGGGGGGGCATTGGGGTTTTCCAGGGGGTGGGTCATTGGGGTAATCCCGGGGGGGGGGCCTTGGCTAACCAGGGGGGGGGGTCAAGTGCTAATCCCCGGGGGGGGGGTCATTGTGCTAATCCCGGGGGGGGGGGCATTTGCTAAAACCAGGGGGGTGGGTCATTGTGCTAATTTCCCGGGGGGGTGGGGTTTTTGGGCTAATCCAGGGGGGGGGGTCATTGGGGGTAATCCAGGGGGGGGGGTATTGTGCTAAAACCAGGGGGGTGGGTCATAGTGGGTTAAACCAGGGGGTTTGGGTTTATTGTGCAAAATCCAGGGGGGTGGGGGCATTGTTGGGTAATTCCCGGGGGGGTGGGTCATTGGGCTAATCCAGGGGGGTGGGTCATTGGGCTAATCTGGGGGGGGGGGCATGAACCTGCTCTTATGGGCCAGTAAAAACCTGTTTTCAGGTTTTCCTTCTTTTTTATGTTTTATGAAAAGAAACCTAGATCAAATTTTGGAAGGGAAATAAAGCATGTGAACTGATCTGCTTGGGGCAGTTTAAGGGTCCAAAACATATATAGAAACCCCGTTTTCCGTGGATTTTTGGGTTTTCCCTGGTTTCCCGTTTTTTCCACAGTTTACGGGCTCAAAAAAAACCCCTTTAAATTTTTTCTTAATAAAAAAAGGGCCCCCAAAAATGAGAAAATAATGTGGGGGGAGATGTTTTAGAGTCTAAGAGAATTCTGAGATGGGTTTCCCCCCCAGTGAAAAGGTGGGTAATTTTCCCAAATTACTGTTGGTTTAATTTTTTCAAATTTAAAAATAATAATAATAATAAAAAATAAAAATAATAATTTAAAATTAATATTTAAAAATAAATTTTTAAAAATTAAAATAATAAAAATAAAAAATAATAATAATAAAATTAATAAAAAATAAAAAATAATAAAAAAATAATAATTAAAAAAATAAAAATATTAAAAAATAAAATTAAAAATAAATTTAAAAATAAATAATAAAAATAAAAATAATTAATATATTTACTACAAATAAAAATGTACAAGGATACAGACCATAGTGGCATTATTTTTCACACTACTATATAGGAAAGTAACTTGTTATGCTGAGCATTTCCCCCCTAACACCCGGAAGTGACCCACACCAGTCCACTACACCCAGGGTGTGACCCACACCAGTCCCCTAACACCCAGGATGTGACCCACACCGTCCACCCCCCACCCAGGAGTGACCCACACCAGTCCACTAACACCCAGGATGTGACCCACACCAGTCCACTACACCCAGGATTGGACCCACACCAGTCCACTAACACCCAGGATGTGACCCACACCAGTCCACTAACACCCAGGATGTGACCCACACCAGTCCACTAACACCCAGGATGTGACCCACACCAGTCCACTAACACCCAGGATGTGACCCACACCAGTCCACTAACACCCAGGATGTGACCCACACCAGTCCACTAACACCCAGGATGTGGCCCACACCAGTCCACTAACACCCAGGATGTGACCCACACCAGTCCACTAACACCCAGGATGTGACCCACACCAGTCCACTAACACCCAGGATGTGACCCACACCAGTCCACTAACACCCAGGATGTGACCCACACCAGTCCACTAACACCCAGGATGTGGCCCACACCAGTCCACTAACACCCAGGATGTGACCACACCAGTCCACTAACACCCAGGATGTGGCCCACACCAGTCCACTAACACCCAGGATGTGACCCACACCAGTCCACTAACACCCAGGATGTGACCCACACCAGTCCACTAACACCCAGGATGTGACCCACACCAGTCAACTAACACCCAGGATGTGACCACACCAGTCCACTAACACCCAGGATGTGACCCACACCAGTCCACTAACACCCAGGATGTGACCCACACCAGTCCACTAACACCCAGGATGTGACCCACACCAGTCCACTAACACCCAGCATGTGACCCACACCAGTCCACTAACACCCAGGATGTGACCCACACCAGTCCACTAACACCCAGGATGTGACCCACACCAGTCCACTAACACCCAGGATGTGACCCACACCAGTCCACTAACACCCAGGATGTGACCCACACCACTCCACTAACACCCAGGATGTGACCCACACCAGTCCACTAACACCCAGGATGTGACCCACACCAGTCCACTAACACCCAGGATGTGACCCACACCAGTCCACTAACACCCAGGATGTGACCCACACCAGTCCACTAACACCCAGGATGTGACCCACACCAGTCAACTAACACCCAGGATGTGACCCACACCAGTCCACTAACACCCAGGATGTGACCCAAACCAGTCCACTAACACCCAGGATGTGACCCACACCAGTCCACTAACACCCAGGATGTGACCCACACTAGTCCACTAACACCCAGCATGTGACCCACACCAGTCCACTAACACCCAGGATGTGGCCCACACCAGTCCACTAACACCCAGGATGTGACCCACACCAGTCCACTAACACCCAGGATGTGACCCACCACCAGTCACTAACCACCCAGGATGTGACCCACACCACTCCACTAACACCCAGGATGTGACCCACACCAGTCCACTAACACCCAGGATGTGACCCACACCAGTCCACTAACACCCAGGATGTGACTCACACCAGTCCACTAACACCCAGGATGTGACCCACACCAGTCCACTAACACCCAGCATGTGACCCACACCAGTCCACTAACATCCAGGATGTGACCCACACCAGTCCACTAACACCCAGGATGTGACCCACACCAGTCCACTATCACTCAGGATGCCACCCACACCAGTCCACTAACACCCAGGATGTGACCCACACCAGTCCACTAACACCCAGGATGCCACCCACATCAGTCCACTAACAGCCAGGATGTGACCCACACCAGTCAACTAACATCCAGGATGTGACCCACACCAGTCCACTAACACCCAGGATGTGACCCACACCAGTCCACTAACACCCAGGATGCCACCCACACCAGTCCACTAACACCCAGGATGTGACCCACACCAGTCCACTAACACCCAGGATGTGACCCACACCAGTCCACTAACACCCAGGATGTGACCCACATCACTCCACTAACACCCAGGATGTGACCCACACCAGTCCACTAGCACCCAGGATGTGACCACACCAGTCCACTAACACCCAGGATGTGACCCACATCACTCCACTAACACCCAGGATGCCACCCACACCAGTCCACTAATGCCCAAGATGCGACCCACACTACTCCACTAATGCCCAGGATGCCACCCACACCAGTCCACTTACACCCAGGATGTGACCCACACCAGTCCACTAACACCCAGGATGTGACCCACACCACTGCACTAACACCCAGGATGTGACCCACACCAGTCCACTAACACCCAGGATGTGACCCACACCAGTCCACTAACACCCAGGATGTGACCCACACCAGTCCACTAACACCCAGGATGTGACCCACACCAGTCCACTAACACCCAGGATGCCACCCATACCAGTCCACTAACACTCAGTTACCCATTTTACACTGATGAGTGAACAGGGACAACAGGTGTCTTATGGAAACACATCCCTAACGTTTCCCAGCCGTACCGGGAATTCAAACTCTGGACCTCAGTGTGTGAACCGAGTGCGCTAGTGATCCAGCTACGGGTATGTAAGTAAACAAAAAATAACTTATACATAGGGTTCGCTACTATCCACGGTTTCAGTCATCCACAGCAGGTTTTGGAACACATCCTCCAAGGATACAAGGGCACTACTGTACATTGATCAAGTTAACTGTTACATCCAGTGCCATGCACTACAATATACTTCAATTAGCCTTAAAAATACAAGATTTATTTTCATATATTTGAATATTTGTAATTCTTATACATTAAGAAATACAACCAGTGTATGCAGTGATAAAATATAAAATTTGAAAAATGTTCAATATATTACAAATACAGTGGACCCCCGGTTTACGATATTATTTCACTCCAGAAGTATGTTCAGGTGCCAGTACTGACCGAATTTGTTCCCATAAGAAATATTGTGAAGTAGATTAGTCCATTTCAGACCCCCAAACATACACGTACAAACGCACTTACATAAATACACTTACATAATTGGTCGCATTGGGAGCTGATCGTTAAGCGGGGATCCACTGTACAGTGGACCCCCACATAATGATCAGCTCCCAACTCGACCAATTATGTAAGTGTATTTTTGTAAGTGCTTTTGTAGGTGTATTTTTGGGGGTCTGAAACAGACTAATCTAATTCACAATATTTCTTATGGGAACAAATTCGGTCTATAACGGCACCCAAACAGACTTCTGGATTGAAATAATATTGTTATGCGGGGGTCCACTGTACACAGAATTTAAAAAAAAATTTAATGTGCACATAGAGGTGAGAATCATAGCTTTTTGTACAGTACTTCAACTCATACCTATGGTTCTTTAGTCTTTTTTACACTAGAATTTGAACAGTCTCGGGCCCCTGACACTTATTGTATGGTCTCTTAACGTGCTAGTGACACCCCTGCTTTTCATTGGGGGGATGGTGCATCGTCTGCAAAAGCAAAAGACTTGGCAGACGATGCAACATCCCCCCAATGAAAAGCAGGGGTGTCACTAGCACGTTAAGAGACCATACCTGGAGTTTCCCTGGAGAGATTTTCTGGGTAAACCCCCCCCGCCCCCCGGGCCCTGGCCCGGGCCCCTTGGGGGGATCACCCCCCTGATCAACCAGGCTTTTTGCTGCTGGAGCACGCAAACCAACAAACAGCCACCCCCCCTTTGATCGGAAATGACTTTGGGTGCTTGAAGCCCTGCTGGCCCAGACTTTTTGAACTCCCCCCCCAAAACACAAAAAGGGGGGAATTAAACCAACGGGACCCCGGCAGCCCTTTAAAAGCTGGCACGGGGACAAGTCCCTTAAAGTCATTTCCCCAACCACCCGGGGCGGTGGCCTTACGTTGGTTTGGGCACCACAGAAACCCACCCTGGTTGATCAGGCTCTGATCCACCAGGGGGGCCTGATAACAAACCGGGCAGCGGGGGGTTAAACCCCCAGTTTTTCTCTCCAGGAAAAGGTCAATTTAACAGTCGGGTTTGAAACCCAAGGTCAACTTACAGTAAGCTTGTAGCCAAGGTCAAACCATTTAAGTTTTTGTACCCAAAGGGTCAGACTTACAGCATTTCCTTGAAGCCAAGGTCAGACTTACAGCAGTCTTGAAACCCAAAGGTCAGATTAAAAGTCAGTTTGTAGCCAAGGTCAGACTTACAGTCAGTTTGTACCAAGGCCCCAAAACTTCGGGTCAGTCTTTTTGCCAAGGTCGGGACTTACAGTCATTTCTTGTACCCCAAAATTTTCAGCCCTTACGCCCATCTTTAGCCAAGGTAGACTTACATCGGGTCTTGTACCCAAAGGTTAGATTTACAGTCAGCCCCTTGAACCCAAAGGGTCGACTTACAGCCCGTTTGGGAACCCCAAGGTCAACTTAACAGTCATCTTGTACCCAAAGGTCAGATTTTTAAAATTCAGTCTTGTACCCAAGGTCAACTTACAGCAGTTTTGAGCCAAGGCCCAGATTTTACAGCCCCATTTTGGTCCAAGGTCAATTTCAGTCGCTTTGGTAGCCAAGGTAGACTTACGTCAGTCTTTTTTACCCAAGGTCAGATTTACAGTCATTCTTGAAACCCCAAGGCCCAAATTACAGTCAGTCTTGACCCCAAGGTGGGCCCTTAAGTCATTTGTAGCCAATTTTCGGGCCTTTAACAGTCAGTTTGAACCCAAAGGGTTTCAGATTTACAGTAAAGTTTTGGGTACCCCAAGGTTAATTTAAAGGGTCAGTTTTTGAACCCAAGGTCAGACTTACAGTCAGTCTTGTAGCCAAGGACAGACTTACAGTCTTCTTGTACCCAAAGGTCAGTTTTCAGCCCAGTTTGTGCCAAGGTCAGACTTACAGTCATTCTTGTACCCAAAAGGCAGACTACGCCCGTCTTTTTGCCAAGGTAAGATTTAAAAAGAAACCCTTGTTAACCCAAGGGGTCAACTTGCAGTCAGTTTTGGGTAGCCAATTTCACCCTTTACAGTCATTTCCTGTAGCCAAGTAAATTTACAGTCATTTCTTGTACCCAAAGGGGTCAAAATTTAAACAGTCTTTTTTTAGCCAAGGTCAAAAATTAACAGTCAGTCTTTACCCAAAGGGCCAGACAAACAGTCAGTTTGTAGCCAAGGTCAGACTTACAGTAAAGTTTGTACCCAAGGGCAAAACTTACAGTCATTTTTGACCCAAAGGGAAGACTTACAGTATCTTGTACCAAAGGGTCAGCTTGCAGTCATCTTGTACCCAAAGGGTCGGGACTTGAAAGTATTTTTTGTACCCAAAAGGTCGATTTAAACAGTAAGTTTGTATTTCAAGGTCAAAACTTACAGTCAGCCGGGTAGCCAAGGTCGGGACTTCCCAGTCATTCTTGTAGCCAAGGTCAGATTTTTCCCCAGGAACAGTCTTTTTCCCAAAGGCCCAAACTTCCCGTCAGTTTTGTAGCCAAGGTCAAAACTTACGGGCAGTCTTGTACCCAAAGGGTCAGACTTACAGTCATTCTTTTTCCAAAGGGCCAGACTTACAGTCGCCCCTTGTAAAAAGGTCAGACTTACGTCAGTCTTGTAGCCAAGGTCAGATTACGGTCAGCTTGTACCCAAAGGGCAGACTTACAGTCATTTGTAGCCAAAGTCAGACTTACAGCCCAGTCTTTACCCAAAGGGTCAGACTTCCCCGCATTTCTTGTACCAAAGGGCCCAGACTTACAGTCGTCTTGTAAAAGGGTCAGACTTAAGTCATTTTTGAGCCAAGTCGGGACTTCTCGGTTTTGTACCAAGGAAAACTTACAGCCCGTCGGGTACCCCAAGGTCAAACTTACAGAAATTTGAAGCCAAGGTCAGACTTACATTAAGTTTGTACCAAGGTCAGAATTACATCAGTTTGTAGCCAAGGTAAACAAAACTTACATGAACTTAAGCGAGCATTAAAAGACAAAACCCATGAACTTCGGGGGATGAACGACTGCTCCCGAAGGGCTTGGAGGCATCAACGCAAGATGTCGTACATTTTTGAGGCGCAGCAGAGCCCCCAAACGAATCCGTGGCCCCCCTGGGAAAGCGTGTGGGCTTTTTTGCCCTATGCTGCACCCAGAACCCCGGGGGCCCTGAAGTGAAACAATATTTACCAATATTAACCCACAATGAAACAAAAAAGGCATTTTTCCCCGTGACGGAACGATGCAAAAATAACCTCACATAAAAGAGAGAACCCTTAAAAACACAAAGTTCCAGTCCTTTTTGAAAAATGGTCCAAGCCCAACCAAAAACGTCTTTTGAAACCCTTCCCCCTTTTTTAAAGTGCGGGTTTATTTGTTAATCAAAAATGTGTGATTTACATGTTAAGCAACAAACCCCTTACCCGCTTTTGAAGCAAAACAAAAGTCTTTGAAATTTTTCCTTGGAAAAGGGTTTAAACAAATGTGTAAAAAAATTTTTTTTGGGTTTTGTAAGAAACAAAGAAAGCTCAAGTCTCTTCCAAAAACATTACTTACCCAAAACTAAATAAAAAATGAAAAAAAATTTTTAAAATTTTTTTTTCATTAAATTTTTTTTTTTCGAAAATTGTTTCTAATTATTTATCTAAAGTCTAACCGGCCCCCAATCAAACTTTTTTTTTTAATTAATTACCTAACAAAATTTCTACATTTTTATGAATGCTCGCAACACAGTAAATGTAAAGTAAAAGGCCCAAAATTCCTACAAGATTGCCGGGCCGAAAGAAGGGTGATCCCTAAGCCCAAACTCGTGCACAACCCCCAAACCCCCAAAAAAACCCCTTCTTCCACTGCCCAAGTTCCTTAATGAAGGCCGAAAAACTTTCTAACTCCCCCAAAGGAAATTTTTAAAAAAACTGCAAGAAAAACTACCAACATTATTAAAACACAGTAAATGCCCTTTTGGGACCGGGTCTTTGTAATTTTACCCCATTTGTGCAAAAATTTTTTTACTTTTTTACAATAATTTTTTTTCCCGCAAAATAAAAATCATTGCTTATTTAAAATTTTTAAATTTTAATTTTAACCCGGGCCCATAATGCTCTGCATACAAGGGGCTTTGGCATGATGATTTGTAAAAAACTTTTATTTTTGTCCCTTAACGGAATCATTTTAAAAAATTAATAAATAAATAAAAAAAAAACTATAAATCCCAGGGCTTTTAAAAGGGTTGCATTTTTAAAAACGAAGGTAAAGCCCCCTTTCGGGCAAGACAGTAAAGGGAGTGAATGAGGGTAAAAAAGTTTTTTTTTTGGGCCCCCAACCCTGCCTGGGTGGGAATGGGCCCCTTGGAAAAAAAAATAAAATAATCCTTTATACAAAGAAACTATTTAAAACTATCTTACATGCATCCTTTAGGTCTTTATTTCTGGGGGCGCGTAGAGGCAGAAGGGGTGTAAAATTTGGTGGTGCATTCTGACATGAACTCAAAGATCCCCCTTATCTGCGAGAATGTCACAGATGGCCAAAAACCTGTTTTGGCCATTTAAGGTAAAACCTCTCTGTAATAAGAAAACATCACCCTTTTTAATTTATCATAATAAAAATTAATAATAATAAAAATTAGAAAGTGGTTTTTTGTTGGTGATTATCTTTTTTCCCCAACAGAAGTCTATCGGGGGGTTTACCAAGGGGAATGAGTCCCCCCTTTTTTTTTTTGAAAAGATTATTATTATTATTATTATTAAAATTATTTATTATTATTTTATTTCTTTTTTAAATTTACACGGGCCCAAAAACCCACCAGGCGGGGGGCCCCCAAAAGGAAAAAGAAATTTTCTCCTTTTACATTTAGTAATATATACAGGAAAAGGGGGGTTACAACCCCTTGCTCCCAAAATTTTAGCCCGCCCTTAAAACCCAAGCATGGCTTTAAAGGGGAAGAATTCTTTTTTCCCAAAACCCCAAGGGAAAAAGGGGAAAATAAAAAAAACCCAGAACTGGGAAAGAAAATGAAAAAAAACCCCCGGGGGGTTGTTTAAAAAAAAATATGCTTGTACATGTATGTGAGTGGACCAAAGTGAAAAGTAGAAGTAAAACGTACTTGAAACCTTGAAAATTTTTTAATGGACAAAAAAAAGACCCCAGCAATCCCCCAAACCAGTAAAAAAATTTTAAAGGCTTTGTTTTAAAATCATTTAGCGGAAAAACAGTACCCCCCGGGGCCCCGGTTTGCGTCAACCCAAAAACCACACCTAAAAATTTAAAAAATTTTTTAAAAAATTTTTAAAAAAATAGGCACTAAGCCCAAAAGGCAAGGAACTGTTAAATACAAAAATGAGCTTTCCCCCGAGAGGGGGGAAAAAAAAAAAGGCTTTTGGGTCCGATAGGTGACCCCCCAAGATTACGAGTAGATTTGCAACCAGCAAAGAAGAAAATTCAAATTGAAATTTTTAACGCCTCCCTATTAGTTTTAAATAGCCTTTTCTCTGGGGAAGAGGCAAAGGGTTTTCCCTGTTCAAAAAAAGAAGAGCAAAGGGGGAAAATACCCCCAAAACCAAAACTTGTGCATTCTTGTAAAACCCCAAAAGAAAAAAATTCCTGTGATAAAAATTTCCCCCAACAGTTTGGGGATGAGTTTTTTTCCACAACACTCCCTTCTTTTGACCGTCAATAGGCTTCAGAAAAGGCACCTTTTGCCGATCTGTTTTTAAACAAAAACCAACCCATATTTACACCTGTTAACCCTTTTGGGGCCTAGTTCCTGGGGCCTTTAGTGTATCCAAATGCTCTTGTGCAAACCCATCCACAGGTTTAAAAAGGGTGCCCAAACAAACTAGCCTTTTTTGGTTGGCAAAATTTTAAAAAAAAACAAAAAATCTTTTGTTAAATTCTCCACAATTTGGCCCGCCCAACTAAAATGAATCCACAGTCAGTTTTGGGGAAGTAGCACGGGGCCATTGCAACATTTTCCACTGGTAGGCAAAGGGATTTCCGGGCCAAAAACTTGCGCACTGGGGAGTTCCAAGCTAAAATTACACTATGTTTTCTCAGGGGTTTACCCCCAAAGGGTAAATTCTAAGTTTTAGTTTTCAGGGGTAGATTTTTTAAAAAAATTTCTCTTCCTTGGAACAAAACAACAGGACACACTACTGTCCCAGTGTACCACAGGGAAGTTTTCTTGTCTTTTTTATGGAGAGTTTTTTTTAAATTGCCCTTCCCATCTTTCCTTTTTTCCCAAATGTAAGGGAAGAAACTGTACTTAATTTTCACTTATCCAGGGGGAGGAAATGCTAGCTGCTCAATTACATAAATTCCCCAAGTTTTACAGCTTTATTAGCCGGGGGAAAAATTTTTGGCGGGTTGGCCATTTTCTTCAAAAAAAAACACAGATGATGGTTTCTAGGCACCATGATAGTAATGCTGGAGCAGCAGCAAGAATGAATGGGAGAGTGTTGGTGCCCTGGGATGGGGTTGATATCCCTGGGGTAAAATTTGACTCTAAACAGTAGAGGCAGCAAGACTCTGTATTACCTGGAGAGGGCTTCGGGGGTCAATGCCCCCACGGCTTGGACTGAGACCAGGCCTCATGGTGAATCAGGGTCTGATCAGCCAGACTGTTACTGGTGGCCACACACAAACTGACATACAAACCACAGCCTGGTTGGTCAGGTACTGACTTTAGGTGCCTGTCCAGTGCCTTCTTAAAGACAGCCAGCTGTCTATTGGTAATCCCCCTTATGTATACTGGGAGGCAGTTGAACAGTCTTGGGCTCCTGACACTGCTCACACCTTGAGAATGCTCCACTTTCTTGGATTGCCTGCCTCATGTCTCATCTGTGATTTCTCGACAGAACAGAGAACAGAGCAAGATGACTTATCTCTTGTTTGGACCCAGCCTGGACAGATCTGTCATTTCAGCAGAACCTTCAACACCGGAGGGATGTGAGCAGCCCTACTGTTATGTTAACAGTGTTAAAGAACTTCCACTCACCGGACAGAGAGACGTGAGTTTCTATACCACAAGACAGACAGCAAGCAGCAACTACACTCTATACCACAAGACAGACAGCAAGCAGCAACTACACTCTGACTGTACCCTTCTCCAGAACATCACTTCTTCTGAGATCATTTTATCCTAAGATGATTTGAAAAATGGAAACATGTTTGTACAACATAACATAACTGAAATAGAGCCAGTTGACCAAATGAAATTGCTGGCCCACACATGGCTACAATTTCATTCTATTGTAAGTAAGCTCATTTGGGTACAGGTACACATAGTACAATTACCATACATAGTGGTAAACTACCCACCAGGATAACCCAAAACAGTCAAAGTGACCTATTTCCATTGTGGTCATAACAATAAAAAGGCTTTCAAATGAGCTGAAGTTAAGTAACAGCTCTTGTAAATAAAGAAAGATACTTTTAACCCAACCCGATAAATACCCTTGTGTAAATACAGCCTCTCCTCACTTAGCGGACGTACTCGTTTACCGACGGCTCGGACTTACAATGGGCCTCTGACTAGTATGTATACCTAAATACACCTACCATCCGACTTACGACCTGCTCGACTTACGGCCACTCGACTTACGACCATGTTTTTTTTTTTGCCAAATTTCTGGGAAATAAACCAGTTATTTGTGTTGTACCACAGTGTTTATCCTAAACCTTACAGTATAAAACACAGTACTAACAACATAAAAAGTAAAGTAAAACATGAAATACCAAAATAAAACAATAAAATAAAGTCATTACAAAAATGTTTTGTTGATATTCAGTAGTAAAGTTCGACTTACGACCGGTTTCTCGGAACCGAACTCAGTCGTAAGTCGGATGGTAGGTGTAATGTATATTAGAGCCGATTTCCTGTATTCTGTTTATTACAATATACAGTACACTACTGTATAAACATTTAAAAATATACCAGAAATGTTATAGATGGTGCAAAGGTGACATTAAAACAACAATAAGATGGGTGACACAAACCCACTACCATTATAGTATGCTCCTCATTTAGCAACAAATTCGTTTACCAAAATAACAAAAAAAGCCACAATACCGTGACTGGAACGATACACAAATAACCCGCCCATAGAAGAGAGAAGCTTACGACGACATTTCAGTCCGACTTGGACCATTTACAAAGTCACTTTGTAAATGGTCCAAGTCGGACTGAAACGTCGTTGTAAGCTTCTCTCTTCTATATGCGGGTTATTTGTGTTTAGTTTACCAACATGGTCTTAGGAACGGAACTCCATCAAGTGAGGAGAGGCTGTATAAAGACAGTAACTTACACTGGTAGGGAGCCAGGGAGTGTATACAGGCTGTAGGAGGTACTTGGCATCAGGAATGGTCAGAAGTTTGGGTGAGTTCACTGCCCAGTATATACCATTGACGATCACCGTGGCATATGGCGCCACCTGAAACAATCAGTGAAATTACTGAAAAATATACACGCTCTACGTACAGTGAGAAGATACAAAACTTCTATATACAGTGAAAAGACAAAAAGTTTTATAAACAGTGAAGATATATACAAGTTCTAGTATATATAGTGAAAATATATATATATGCAGTTTGGAGGGATATGTTGTGTATCTTTATACGTATATGCTTCTAAACTGTTGTATTCTGAGCACCTCTGCAAAAACAGTGATAATGTGTGAGTGTGGTGAAAGTGTTGAATGATGATGAAAGTATTTTCTTTTTGGGGATTTTCTTTCTTTTTTGGGTCACCCTGCCTCGGTGGGTTGCCCTGCCTCGGTGGGTCGCCCTGCCTCGGTGGGTTGCCCTGCCTCGGTGGGTCACCCTGCCTCGGTGGGTCACCCTGCCTCGGTGGGTCACCCTGCCTCGGTGGGTCACCCTGCCTCGGTGGGTCACCCTGCCTCGGTGGGTGTGGCATGCAAAAAGTACGTAACCTTTATTCGGCGCATGTACACACCCTCATTAACAGTCTATCTCCCCCAACTAGCGAACCAGGTGACTAAGAGCTGACGATGGGGCCCCGTCGTTCAACTAGTGACCAGGTTCCAGCCAATAAGAAGATGGTTTTGGCAATCGCAGAGGTTATGTGGGTACCACTCTCCTGTCTGCCCTTGTCATTCCCATTCTAGAGCTGGTTGAAGCATGGTCTGCTCTCTTGTGGCTTTTATTCTGCCTTGCTTACCGTGGAGTGCACTAATACCTATCACTGTACATAGTGTATATAGTGTACATACTGCTGTTCTAAATTGGTGAAGGATAATATAAGTCAAAACTTTTCTGCTGTGTTTATTTTGCTCCGGCTCCCGGAATACAGAGACAGACAGTATAATAACCTATGTGACATGTCAAGATATCTTATTAATGAAAATAAGATACCAGATATACTAAGCAAATTTCCTAAATTTGCTTGTAACAGATAAGTGAACTATAGATATATAGATATAAATCCATATGTATTCCTGTTAACCCTTTGGGGGCCTAGTTCCTAGGCCTTTTGTGTATCCATATGCTCTCGCGCTACCGTCCACAGGATGGATATGGGGTGCACAATAAACTAGCCACTTCGGTGGCAAAATCTAAATCCCTTTACACCCAGGATAACAGGCCATTTGGACTCCTGGGTTGTAATAGTGGAAGACGGCCGACTTGTTGAAAAAAAAAATATACAGTCTCTATGTACAGTGAAAATATATACAGTCTGTATATACAGTGAAAAGTTGTATGATTCAGGGTTGGCTTGCCATACTTTTGTTATTGTCCAGTAAGAAAAATTATCATACAGTCATGAAAATTGTTCTTATGACTAAGAAAAATGACGTTATGATAAGAAATTAATTTGGTGAGCAGGAGGCCTGGTCACAGACCGGGCCGCGGGGGCGTTGACCCCCGGAACTCTCTCCAGGTAAACTCCAGGACAATGACCTTGTGAGCAGGACAATACTTTAAAGCAATGGACAAAGACCTTGTGAGCAGGACATGACCTTGTAAGTCAGGACAATGACATTGTGAGCAGGACAATGACCTTGTGAGCAGGACAAAATGACCTGTGAGCAGTCAATGACCTTGTGAGCAGGACAATGACCTTGTGAGCAGGACAATGACCTTGTAAGCAGGACAATGACCTTGTGAGCAGGACAATGACCTTGTGAGCAGGGCAATGAACATGTGAGCAGGATAACCTTGTAAGCAGGACAATGACCATATAAGTAGGATAATGACCTTGTAAGCAGAACAATGACCTTGTGAGCAATAAATACTGACCTTGTGAGCAATAAATACTGACCTTATGAGCAAAGACAGAGATATATCTCTCAGGATGTTCTTCGTATTCAACAGCATCGTACTGTCCACTGTCTTTACGAACCAAGTGGTCACGACGGCTCACCTCACAACAATAAATCTTGTTGGTCGCTGCTCACAGAAAGAAAATAACTAAGTCACCCAGGGGAAATAAACATGGCAGGGTCTGTGACCAGTTAGTGATGGAGGTTTGAGCCTTCACCAACTGGTGTGGGTCATATCCCGGGGACAAAATTAACCTAAGTTTTGGGAAATGCTTTGCATAACAAGGGACTTTCTATATAGTATGTCACTGATGTCAGCTATGGTCTGTATACCTCATATAGTTAATCCCTGACTTACAAACATGTTGAAAATTTTCCATACTGTGTATATCATTATTATACACAATACAAGACTCACAAAATCGTAATGACACGATTGCAAACAAACCATATCATGGATGGGGATAGAACCCGCGGTCAGAGAGTCGTAAGTTACCAACGTGTTCTCAAGTTGAAGACTTCCTCTATTATATTATACACAATACAAAAGATTCTTGACATGTTTGTAAGTTAAGGATTTACTGTACATGTACATGCAGAAATAAAGATCACAGTGGACCCTCGACTAACGATCAGCTCCCAACTCGACCAGTTATGTAAGTGTATTTTTGTAAGTGCTTTTGTACGTGAATTTTTGGGGGTCTGAAACGGACTAATCTATTTCACAATATTCCTTATGGGAACAAATTCGGTCGGTAACGGCACCCGAACAGACGTCTGAAATGAAATAATATCGTTAGTCGAGGGTCCACTGTATTATTATTATTATTATTATTATTATTATTATTATTATTAATGATGTTAAACAATTCTTTCAAGCAAAACACTGATCCATTCTTTATTTTCAAGCACCAACATGATCAAGCATTTAGAATTACAGCAACAGTAAATATGTCACTGTTAAACCTTAACCCGTAAACGGTCCAAACGTATATATATGTTTTTTCAACATTCGAAAGTATGTAAAAAAAGTAGATTTTTTTTTTTTTACATTTGAAAATGTGTAAAAAAAACTTTGATCTACTTTTTTTAGTTATATTTGAAAATATGTAAAAAAAACGTAGATCTACTTTTGTAGCTCTACACATGTGAATGAAGATCGACGTTCAAATTCGTAGCTACAAAAGCAGAACTACTTTTTTTTACATATTTTCAAATATAACAAAAAAAAAGTATATAAAAGTTTTTTTTACACATTTTCAAATGTAAAACAAAAAAGATCTACATTTTTTTACATACTTTCAGATGTTGAAAAAACTTATGTACACCTACCGTCCGACTTACGACAGAGTTCGGTTCCGAGAAACCGGTCGTAAGTCGAACTTTACTACTGAATATCAACAACACATTTTTGTAATGACTTTATTTTATTGTTTTATTTTGGTATTTCATGTTTTACTTTACTTTTTATGTTGTTAGTACTGTGTTTTATACTGTAAGGTTTAGCATAAACACTGTGTACAACACAAATACTGGTTTATTTCCCAGAAATTTGGCAAAAAAAACACGGTTGTAAGTCCAGTGGTCGTAAGTCGAGCAGGTCATAAGTCGGATGGTAGTTGTATACGTTTGGACCGCAAGGGTTAAAGGCACAGGAAGGTGTTCCTCGACTTACAATGGGGTTACATTCCAGTGAATTCATCGTAAGTTGAAAATATCTTAATAGAATATAAATACATATATGCTAAATAAATAAATTAATAACTAATGTCACTGAATAAGTAAATAAATAAATAATTACTGTAACTAAATACCAGTATTGAAATTCAAATTCAAATTCAAATTCAATTCAAAGTTTATTCTCTATAAGGATTACAATGCTGAGTTTACAGAATTTGGTTATTGTGTGGTTTACATGTAGTAAAATAATAATTACAGAGTGTACCACTAGAACGCCTAGCATGGCTAGGCATTTCGGGCAGACTTATATTAAATCTTAGGTTTAAAATGTTACAGAATTATGAGATAAGTTGGTATTATGGCTAAGTGACTAAATACTAGTTGTGAGTTTAGCAATGTGAATGCTTTTGTTTTGGCACTATACATAGTTTCAGTATTGGAGTATCACAGGCCAACTTAGACTAGTTAAGATTCATTATTTTGAGATTGAGATTGATATTTCTGTTTATGGTCAATATGGGTGAGTGAGTGTAAGTGTGAACCACCAGGTGGTATTCGTATTATTAGTTGACAGGGTGTATCAGGGAGATAAGATGTTTTCTGATGGTAGTTTTGAAAGTGATGAATGTGTCTGCAGTTTTGGAATTTTCAGGTAGGGTGTTCCAGATTTTAGGGCCTTTGACATACATTGAATTTTTGTAAAGGTTTAGTCGGACACGGGGAATGTCATAGAGATGTTTGTGTCTGGTGTTGTGCCTGTGGGTTCTGTCACAACTATCAAGAAAGCGTTTTAGGTCAAGGTTAATACTGGAATTTAAGGTCCTGTAGATGTAGATTGCACAGTAGTAAGTGTGGATGTACTGAACAGGGAGTAAGTTTAGATCTATGAAGAGTGGGGGGGATGTGTTGCCAGGGATGGGATCTAGTGATTATTCTTACTGCGGCTTTTTGTTGGGTTATTATTGGCTTTAGGTGTGTTGCTGCAGTTGAACCCCAAGCACAGATAGCATAGGTGAGGTATGGATATATAAGTGAATGGTATAGTGTGAGAAGGGCAGTTTGCGGCACGTAGTATCGTATCTTGGAGAGGATCCCAACCGTTTTGGATACTTTTTTGGTTTGTGTTGGATATGGGTGCTGAAGTTCAGGTTGTTGTCGAGGTATAGGCTAGGAATTTGCCCTCATTATGCCTGGTAATTAGAGTGTTGTCGATCTTAATGTTAATTTGCGCATCTCCTGCTCTGCTACCAAACACAATGTAGTAGGTTTTGTCAACGTTAAGCGTAAGTTTATTGGCTGTCATCCAAGTCGATATTTTGATCAGCTCCTCATTAACAATGGTGTTGAGGGTTGCAAGATTAGGGTGAGAGATGACATAAGTCGTGTCGTCAGCAAAGAGAATGGGGTTCAGGTGTCGAGATACGTTTGGAAGATCATTGATGTATATGAGGAAGAGCAGGGGACCAAGGACACTTCCCTGCGGAATCCAGTATCAAGTGGCTGTGTTGTTGATGCTGTGTCTTTAATGGTGACATACTGATACCTATTAGTAAGGTAAGATTTGAAATATGCAAGCGCATGGCCTCTTATACCATAATGGTCAAGTTGTGGAGTAGGATACCGTGGTCTACTGTGTCAAAAAGCTTTTCTTAGGTCAATAAAAATTCCTAGTAAACGAAAGAATACAAGTTATGGATTTGTTGCATTCATGTTGGATAATTAAGTTTCATCTCCAAAGTAATTGCTGCTGCACCATCGTAAAGTAGAACTATCGTAAGTCGAACCATCATAAAGTAGAACTACCGTAAGTCGAACCATCGTAAAGTAGTACTATCGTAACTCGAACCATCGTAAAGTAGAACTATCGTAAGTCGAACCATCGTAAAGTAGAACTATCGTAAGTCGAACCATCGTAAAGTAGAACTATCGTAAGTCGAACCATCGTAAAGTAGAACTACCGTAAGTCGAACCATCGTAAAGTAGAACTATCGTAAGTCGAACCATCGTAAAGTAGAACTATCGTAAGTCGAACCATCGTAAAGTAGAACTATCGTAAGTCGAACCATCGTAAAGTAGAACTATCGTAAGTTGAACCATCGTAAAGTCAATATATTGTAAGTTGAACTAAAAATGCTCTGTATAACTATGGGCTTCCTGCCTGCACACCTAAATGTTATCCATCTCTGTACAAACATTGTATCATGTCAACCATCTCTGTACAAACATTGTATCATGTCAACCATCTCTGTACAAACATTGTATCATGTCACCCATCACTGTACAAACATTGTATCATGTCAACCATCACTGTACAAACATTGTATCATGTCAACCATCTCTGTACAAACATTATATCATGTCAACCATCACTGTACAAACATTGTATCATGTCAACCATCTCTGTACAAACATTGCATCATGTCAACCATCACTGTACAAACATTGTATCATGTCAACCATCTCTGTACAAACATTGTATCATGTCAACCATCTCTGTACAAACATTGTATCATGTCAACCATCTCTGTACAAATATTGTATAATGTCAACCATCTCTGTACATTGTATCATGTCAACCATCTTTGTACAAACATTGTATTAAGCTGAAATAAATATTGAACTTTGTCTGTGCCCAGTTAGTGGTGTAGGTTTGAACCTTCCTCCAGTAATCATGGTACAGTCTGTGACCAGTTAGGTCACTCATCATTACTCACCCCATGTACAGCAGTTTGAATCCCTATCCGGTCCTTTCGTTCAGGAGTTTCAGATTCATCTAATGACTTACCTCCATGTTCAGCGACTTTCTTCAATGCCTTCACAGAGACATACTCATAGGGCAGCTCCTGAACTATCTCCTGGGCCCCCTGTGACACGTTCCCAGTGCCAGTGAAGATGAACGTCAGAGGACCGATGGATTTGGGCATCATGCCCAGTGAAATTTCATAGCCAGTGTCACGAATCGACTGTCTTGCCATCTCCGTGTTTCGGTAGTTATGAGCGGGTCCAATGTGCTGCAGGAATCAAATGATTTAATATTTACTGATTATACTAATTATTATATATAACAATTACTGATAATAAAACTGATAGAACATACTGTCAGTACAGTACTGCCAGTACAGTACAGTGGACTCCCGGTTAACGATATTTTTTCTCTCCAGAAGTATGTTCAGGTGCCAGTACTGACCGAATTTGTTCCCATAAGGAATATTGTGAAGTAGATTAGTCCATTTCAGACCCCCAAACATACACGTACAAACGCACTTACATAAATACACTTACATAATTGGTCGCATTCGGAGGTGATCGTTATGCGGGGGTCCACTGTATTGTCCATCATGGAGGGGGTATCTGTAATGACATACCATGAAGGGTGTGTGATGCCCAAGTACTAGTAACATACCATGAAGGGTGTGTGATGCCCAAGTACTAGTAACATACCATGAAGGGTGTGTGATGCCCAAGTACTAGTAACATACCATGAAGGGTGTGTGATGCCCAAGTACTAGTAACATACCATGAAGGGTGTGTGATGCCCAAGTGCTAGGAGACGAAGACCAAGTCCATTAAGAATGTTGATCATGCCAGCAACTCCAGCATACTTGCCGAACGCCACCACACGCTGCCCTTGCCTGTCACACATACGCTCGTAGTCCAGCAGCCGGATGTTCTGAAAACACAAAATACTATGTTAATTTCTCAGCTCACACACTCAGGTCAGGGGGTTGATGCCTGGTATGGGTGGAAACATTAAGACGTGTTTCTTTAATACACCTGCTGTCACTTGTTCACTTAGCAGTAAGTGACCAGTGTGGGTGGCATCCTGGGGTACATGACTGAACGACTACAATGGAAATACATAAGACAGACAGTCCTCGAAGACCCACCGACTTTCTTGGGTTATGCTGGGTGGCTAACTCTCCCTACCCTGGGTTATCCTGGGTGGCTAACTCTCCCTACCCTGGGTTATCTTGGGTGGCTAACTCTCCCTACCCTGGGTTATTCTGGGTGGCTAACATTCCCTACCCTGGGTTATTCTGGGTGACTAACACTCCTTACCCTAGGTTATCCTGGGAGGCTAACCCTCCCCACCCCAAGTTATCCTGGGTTGCTAACCCTCCCCACCCCAGGTTATCCTGGGTGGCTAACCCTCCCCACCCCAGGTTATCCTGGGTGGCTAACCCTCCCCACCCCAGGTTATCCTGGGTTGCTAACCCTCCCCACCCCAGGTTATCCTGGGTTGCTAATCTTCCCCACCCCAGGTTATCCTGGGTTGCTAACCCTCCCCACCCCAGGTTATCCTGGGTGGCTAACTCTCCCCACCCCAGGTTATCCCGGGTGGCTAACCCTCCCCACCCCAGGTTATCCTGGGTGGCTAACCCTCCCCACCCCAGGTTATCCCGGGTGGCTAACCCTCCCCACCCCAGGTTATCCTGGGTTGCTAATCTTCCCCACCCCAGGTTATCCTGGGTTGCTAACCCTCCCCACCCCAGGTTATCCCGGGTGGCTAACCCTCCACACCCCAGGTTATCCTGGGTGGCTAACCCTCCCCACCCCAGGTTATCCTGGGTGGCTAACCCTCCCCACCCCAGGTTATCCTGGGTAGCTAACCCTCCCCACCCCAGGTTATCCCAGGTGGCTAACCCTCCCCACCCCAGGTTATCCTGGGTGGCTAACCCTCCCCAGATAAAAAATGCTAACAAATATTATCTGATCTTACCTTCTCTAAAATAGCATCAAGGAGCGGCATGTTGGCTTCCTGGGCTTTAATAGTGTGAGAGAAGAAACAGTACGTTCTGTTGGGTATAAGCTGATCAATGGGCACCTGCTTCACCCCTATGATCACCGGTGCTTCTGATAGGTCCTCTTGTATCTTGGCTCCCACATTCTGATAGGCCTGTAATGATAAGACTACAGTAATCTCCCTATACCCATGAGGGATATGTTCCAAGACCTACCATGGATGCCCAAAACCACAGATAATACCCAACCATATGTATACAGTGGACCCCCGGTTTACGATATTATTTCATTCCAGAAGTATGTTCAGGTGCCAGTACTGACCGAATTTGTTCCCATAAGGAATACAGTGGACCCCCGGTTAACGATATTTTTTCACTCCAGAAGTATGTTCAGGTGCCAGTACTGACCGAATTTGTTCCCATAAGGAATATTGTGAAGTAGATTAGTCCATTTCAGACCCCCAAACATACACGTACAAACGCACTTACATAAATACACTTACATAATTGGTCGCATTGGGAGGTGATCGTAAAGTGGGGGTCCACTGTATAAGTCATTTTTTTGCTTACATACCTATGATGATGTTTAATTGATAAATTACACACAGTAAGTGGAGAATTATCACTTTTTTACTAATGAGAAGCACTTGATGGCTTGTCTTAGTCTCTGAACAACTGCCACCATCACTACTGTCATGTCTTAGTCTCTGAACAACTGCCACCATCACTACTGTCATGTCTTAGTCTACTGAACAACTGCCACCATCACTACTGTCATGTCTTAGTCTCTGAACAACTGCCACCATCACTACTGTCATGTCTTAGTCTCTGAACAACTGCCACCATCACTACTGTCATGTCTTAGTCTCTGAACAACTGCCACCATCACTACTGTCATGTCTTAGTCTCTGAACAACTGCCACCATCACTACTGTCATGTCTTAGTCTCTGAACAACTGCCACCATCACTACTGTCATGTCTTAGTCTCTGAACAACTGCCACCATCACTACTGTCATGTCTTAGTCTCTGAACAACTGCCACCATCACTACTGTCATGTCTTAGTCTCTGAACAACTGCCACCATCACTACTGTCATGTCTTAGTCTCTGAACAACTGCCACCATCACTACTGTCATGTCTTGGCACCATTATTAAGCTAAATTAAAGGATATTTTCAGGCCACGGTAAACTGTAGAAACCGAATCTCTGCATACGCAGGTTCTACTGTAAATAAACGTAAGAATATAAAAACGGAAGAGCACTGCAGCAGGCCTACTGGCCAGGCTAAGGACCCCAATGGAAATAAATCACTTTGTCTGACATTTTTGGGTTATCCCAGTGTTGTGATAGAAACACAGGCCTTATCTCTAGGCTTTATTGAACATAGAATCTTCATAGTACTTCTGCAACAACAAAATATAATGACTAGTACATCTAATAATGGCTTCTACAGGGATGGTGATGTCTTGCATATGTCAAGAGAAAAGTTATAACTACAGGCCACATATTTAAACTCACCATGTAATCTGCATCGCTGATAAATGGATAAAGTAGGAGAGAATCACACACCATGTGTTGGTGCCCATGACACACACCAAACTGTTGTTGTTGTTAAGGGCCCCTAGAGGTGGTGCAGTATTATCCTGCTGCTGCTCCCCACAGGCCAGTATCACTACAATCTCCCCCTTCTAAAATATCAGAGACAGTAATCTCCCAAACTGTTAGGTGGGCGACGTACACGTCCCGACCTTCGTAGCCCTTGAGCCTCTTCACCAGGTTCGATATTTTCCAGCGGGGTTTGATTAACTGCTGGAGCAGAATCCTCTATTTCCATAGGGGTAGTCTCAAGGGGCTTTCCAGGAGAAAACGAAGCATCTTTCACATCTATTGGTGTATCTTTTAGATTC
>NC_069480.1:7429086-7450154 GCF_026875155.1 Cherax quadricarinatus
TTTGCTCAGAAGAGATGCATTGTCTGTCCCACAAACAAAACGCGGCAACAAAGACGCAAAGAAGGTTTATGTTGGGAATGAAAGGTGCCCCCTTGCATGGTCCCCTTGTTTCAAGGAGTTCCAAGCTCCAGCGTTCTAAACCATGTCCATGATTGTAAATATGTAAATTATATGATAGAACATTAGTATTATACAATATTTGTGCATGTTTTGTAATAAAAAAAACAGTGGTAAACAATAATATGATAATAACTTTAGTGCGGTTATTGTGTTCAATACAGTGGTTTATATAATTAAATTATATACAGTATTGGTCTCTCAGGCCCCAAATGTTAGTAGGAATAGAAAAAAATTGGAAAAGAAAAGAAAAAACAACTAAAACAACAAAATAATATAATACGCGTATGTGGAATTCGTCGATGTTGCCGCCACCACATCATTTTCTACAAACTTCTTGGCACTGTATCTCGGTAAGTACTGATCAGATTCTAATTTTTTTTGTTTTATTCCTTCACAAAAATATGCTCTTTAATTCTGTAAGAAAAAATAATTTTTTTTTTTTTCAAAATTTCTTGGACACTGGTGCGTGACTTCAGATTTTGGCCTTGGACCCTGAAAGGGTTAATTTGATTTCCATTATTTCTTATGGGGAAAATTCATTCGCATAACGATAATTTCGCATAACAATGAGCTCTCAGGAACGGATTAATAATCGTTATCCCGGGGGTCCACTGTACAAAGATGAGGTGAATCATAGAATTGATGAGGGGAAAAGGGTGAGTGGTGCACTTAGGAGTCTGTGGAGACAAAGAACTTTGTCCTTGGAGGCAAAGAGGGGAATGTATGAGAGTATAGTTTTACCAATGCTCTTATATGGGTTTTGAAGCATGGGTGATGAATGTTGCAGCGGGGAGAAGGCGGGAAAGCCAGTGGAGATGTCTGTCTGAGGGCTATGTGTGGTGTGAATATAATGCAGAGAATTTGTAGTTTGGAAGTTAGGAGGAGGTGCGGGTTACCAAAACTGTTGTCCAGAGGCTGAGGAAGGGTTGTTGAGGTGGTTTGGACATGTAGAGAGAATGGAGCAAAACAGTGACTTCAAGAGTGTATCAGTCTGTAGTGGAAGGAAGGCGGGGTAGGGGGCGGCCTAGGGAAAAGGGTTTGGGGGGGAGGGGTAAAGGAGGTTTTTGTGTGCGAGGGGGTTGGGCTTCCAGCAGGCATGCGTGAGCGTGTTTGATAGGAGTGAATGGAGACAAATGGTTTTTAATACTTGACGTGCTGTTAGAGTGTGAGCAAAGTAACATTTATGAAGGGGTTCAGGGAAACCGGCAGGCCGGACTTGAGTCCTGGAGATGGGAAGTACAGTGCCTGCACCCTGAAGGAGGGGTGTTAATGTTGCAGTTTAAAAACTGTAGTGTAAGCACCCTTCTGGCAAGACAGTGATGGAGTGAATGGTGGTGAAAGTTTTTCTTTTTCGGGCCACCCTGCCTTGGTGGGAATCGGCCAGTGTGATAATAATAATAATAACCTACAATACTTACCTTAAAATATGGTGCTGGTTGCCCTTCCCTTATGCAGATTTTGTGTGAAAATGGTGGTGCAGTGGTAAAAGCATTGAACGTAGTGAATAATGGAACACCGAGAAGAGGGTGCCGAATATGCAATCCCTCCTGTGTATAATTTCTGGTTGGCTGCCTTGGATCAAAACGTTTAGCGCATGCTGGATGCCAAGGAATTGGTCCAGTGTGGTGAGATTGGTATAGCAATGCATACCTTGTTCCAAGATTCGTAGGTTCAAGTCTCCTTCAGCCAGAGATCAGTGTTTGTGTATATTTCGCTTGCTCTTGTATATATACAGTGGACCCCCGGTTAACGATCACCTCCCAATGCGACCAATTATGTAAGTGTATTTATGTAAGTGCGTCTGTACGTGTATGTTTGGGGGGTCTGAAATGGACTAATCTACTTCACAATATTCCTTATGTGAGCAAATTCGGTCAGTGCTGGCACCTGAACATACTTCTCGAATGAAAAAATATCGTTAACCGGGGGTCCACTGTACAAAACAACACCACACACACACACACACACACACACACACACACACACACACACACACACACACACACACACACACACACACACACACACACACACACACTCACACTCACACACTCTCTGTGTTATAGAGAAGCATTACATTGAAGCCCAAATACAGTGGAACCTTGTTACTCAAACAGCTCCGTAGTCGAAGAATTCAGTATTCAGACACTTTGTTCAGTAAACAAATCGCTCGTTAGTCGACTGTATGCTTGGCGCTCGACCAACCAAACATGACCTGCCAGAACTTCGTCGTAAACTATTTCATGTTTCTTCGCATTTTTTGGTATTTTATGTTACAGTATTTGTATAAATGAGTCACCATGGGGCCTAAGGGTTAGTGATAACGACCAACCAAAAAGAAAACTGGTTGGAAAAAATTCGTTCTGTACTTGAACAGATTGGCACTCGAGCAGTCTTCTGGAATCAATTAAGTTTGAGTGCCGAGGTTCCACTGTAGATAGATGCCCTCAAAGATTAACCCTTTGACTGTCGCAAGCCCCTTTCTGAAACTGTCATTCTATGTTGAAAAATTTTTTGAAAAAAAAAAAAAAAAATTCTTATGAAATGATAATCTTTTCCCAATGGTAATGACACCAAAAGTACAAAATTTGATTGAAAACTTACAGAATTACGCTCCTGTGAAGTTAGCGATCTCGGCAATGTATACACATCTGTGATTTCGCCGAATTTGAGCCCTATTTTCAGTCAATTCCATTGTTCCAGTCGACCAAACTCATAGTTATTTCTTTAGAAATCCATTTTTTCTATCAATTGAGTACAAGAAACCACCCATTTACCGATTTCAACTACGTAATAAAGTGGTCAGAAATTGGCAATTTGGCCAATTTCACACAAATAAAGATGCCAATTTCAAAATAGGGTCCAGAATAAACAATGCAGACATTCTTGGCACTAAAATAACATATCCTCTGTTCATTAGTCATGTCTCTAGGCCCTTCTTATATTACTATTGCTTTCTGTTTTTATTTTTTATTCACACAAAAAATAGAAGATTTGCTGTTATGCAGACTACTGCATTATTGCAAAACTGGTATAAATAATATCAATGCACTAGTGAAAGAATACTGTATTAGACTCCCCAGTTGACGTGTTTGAACGTGTGGTGTGATTTGCTTACTCATGAACATTTGTTTATTTATTTATTTAGTAATTTTAGCATACATTGGTAAAAATCGAAAATTTCCGCTACTTTGAGCTCAATTTCAAGGTCATTTTCACCATGAAACTAATCAAAATATCTCTATTTTTGTAATATGTTTTCCATTCTATCAATTGAGACCAAGAAAACGAGAATACATCCATAAACACCATACGAAAATACACATCAAATTCGGTGTTTTAATACAAAAACACGATCGAAGTTTTTTTTCTCATTATGCACTGTGTGCAGCAGGATTTTTTTTATACAGTGCACACTGACCACACAGACCCATTCTCTCACATGTGGGCCTACCAGCTTTCTCCTGCTTGATTTGAAGCCGCTAGAATTATTGAGCATATATATGTTCAAAATACTGGCTCGTAAGACATATATATGACCAAAACAGTCAAAGGGTTAATGGGCATACCTATCTGTTACATTGTATAATCCCTTCAGGTTTAGTGCTTAACTTGATTACATTATTATAACTTGGTTGCTCATTCTGGGAGTCATTGCCCCTGCAATCTGGTCTCAGACCAGGCCTGGTTAATGGCCTGAACAATCAGTCTCCTGATGCTAGTAAAATTGACTTAAGGAACTTGAAGATAGCTAGGAATGTGTCGGGATCTTCCCTTGTAATGGAGGTAGGTGTTGAAAAGTTTTGCATCCTTTATACCTATAACATTGTCTCCTAGAAATTAACCTTCGCAGCAACAAGTAAATCTCCGAGTTTATGTACCTCAGAAGTTTGAGGCAAAATCTGCTGGATTAGTCAGCAACACCAAACAACATTGGTTATGGAATTGTCTATTATTGATATGATTACAGCAAAACAATCTCATCTCTCTCCACCACATTTCTCATCAACAGACAACTGCTCCCCCTTGTTAGCCTATTTAGTAGAGGGTTAACCATATTATATTGATGGCACTAGGGAACAAAATGATCTTGGACATAACAGTAAAAAAAGAGCTGTGACATAACAGAATAACATTAGAAGAAAGTTCAACAAGGATAGCATTACCAACAACACCATGAGTACAGATAGGGTGCTGAACTGCACGCAAGTCTAACTACAACGTAATTTTAAAAGTGGGATTAAACAAATGAACCCAGGTCCTCATCCTGGTTAAAAATAGAGAGATACGGCTTGGGTCCATTGTATCTCACAAAAATTGTCTAGTATTCACTGTTAGCTGATCTAAAAACTTCTGTACAAGAGGATAGGCAACTCTGTTGTCCTGCTCATAAGGGGATTGCATTAAGGTTTTACTGCCAGTGTTGCTAATTCATTTTGCACCTCTATATGATGTGGATAGTAGCACCTGAACACACCCATCTGTTGGACATCATAGAGGATAGTGCCATTAAACTGCAAAAAAAAAAAACATATAATGATATATGTACTGCATTTCCCAGTAACAAGTGGGATTAATTGGTGTCTTCATTGTTGGTTGGAAGTTGCTGACTGTTCTAGTACTCCCTCCACCTAAACTTCCTTTCCCTGCCAGAAGACAATACAAAGTCTCATTAACACATAAAAAAAAAATTACAGTAGAACCCCCATATCTGAGGATTAGGTTTCCGTGGTATCAGTTGTCTGTGGTTTACCATGGCCTGAAAATAACCCTTAATTTTGCTTAATAATGGTCACAAAGCACAAAAGTAGTGATAGTGACAGTTCTTCAAAGCCTAAGAGAAGCTGTGAAGTGCTTCCCACTAGTGAAAAAGTACTAATTCTCGATTTATCATGTGTAATTCGTATATTAAACTTTATCATAGGTATATATGTAAAAAAATTACTTATGTATACGGTTTGCTACTATCCACGGTTTCAGGTATCCACTGTAGGTCTTGGAAGGTATTCCCTGCAGATACGGAGGGACTACTGTATTTTTTTGAACAATAATAATAACACTATACTTCAAATATTTATATACTTAAACCAATATTTAATTATTGTAATTAAATTGAACCATAAGAAAAATGCCACATTTGTAAATATTTTTTTGAATGCTTTGGATTATAATGGGCATGTGTGGTGTCATATATAATAAAACATCTCATTAATGGATTTTGATAATTTTGAACAAAAACTCTGGCCAGGCAAATGCTCTGATTATGGGACAAAATGGCCAAAAGTACGTAATTCCACATTTTTGTCCATAGCAATAATATATGGTTGTTTTCTAAATAATGGGCCATGTCAACTAACTCTTGACATTTGTCCGTTATGGTCCAAAGTGGCCACGTCCAGGCCCTGCTTGTTTTCATTGTTCCCTGAGCTGTGGGTCACCTGTGCTAGTTTATTGTTTGTGCTGACTCACACATACACTCATTATTTAGTCTTTAATTCTCCCTGGATTTAGAGCATTTTGTGTGACTTTATTAATATGTTAAGTAAAGAGCAGTTAAGAGTGACTTCTACAGTAAGTGGTGTTGCCAAGATGAAATTTGTGGTTCACAGTGTTAAGCACTTAACATTAATAAGGAAGGTTGAGTCTGGTGTCTCAGTGGCACATACGTGAAATCTACATCTCAGTCATCTACATCATCTCAGTTATCTACTTCATCTCAACCATCTACATCATCTCAACCATCTACATCATCTCAACCATCTACATCATCTCAACCATCTACATCATCTCAGTTATCTACTTCATCTCAACCATCTACATCATCTCAACCATGTACATCATCTCAACCATCTACATCATCTGAGCCATTTACATCTCAGCCATCTACATCTCAGCCATATACATCTTCTCGACCATCTACAACATCTCAACCATCTACATCATCTGAGCCATTTACATCTCAGCCATCTACATCTCAGCCATATACATCTTCTCAACCATCTACAACATCTCAACCATCTACATCACAGTCATCTACATTATTTTCACTAGCGGTGTTTTACAGTTCCTCTAACTCAGAATAAAGTTATTCTGTGTCACCAGTATTGATCACAGCAGTTTACACCTCATATCTCTACCACAAAAAAAGGGTAAGTAAAATTACTGAAAATTACATAGAGTACTGTAAACTTACTGTACAGTACTGTACTGTTCTGTAGTAGTACAGGTTACAATACTTGTATTCTTAGTGTCTGGTTGTCTTCTCCATCAGTGGACTAAGTCTGCTATTTAAGAAGACAACTGGACCATCACAAAATATTAATTTCACAGTTCGGGTGTTGCGGACAGCTAACATCATTGTACACACCTGGTACTATGTAATACCTTCCAGAGTTGGTGTTCTTGATCCCGGTGAAACATTCTTGATGTTGAACGACTCTTGATCCTTGTGAAGGACTTGATCCAAGAAACTGAAGCTATCTTTCCTTTCGTTGGATCAAACCTGATTACTGTATTTTACATAGAACAAGACTCTCTGGTATTGAGGATGCCCTCCAGTTTTGATTGGCTAAGTTTGGGAATAAAAGACAAATGGTACTTCAGCCTCCATGACTCTGGGTAAATTTTCAAGACTTATTTTGGGAAAAAATAGTGTCTTCAATGCCATAAAATATGGTAGTGTCATCCCAGGCTCTGTGTGACCCAGAGTATACATTAACCCTTTCAGGGTCCACAGGCCCTCTCAGAGACTTGTTCTCAGGGTCCCCCAAATTTAAAAAAAAAAAAAAACATTTTTTTCTTATGAAAAGATAGAGAATCTTTTCCCAATCATAATGACACCAAAAGCATGAAATTTGATGGAAAACTTACGGAATTATGCTCTCAATGTTTACGCATCGGCGATTTTGCCCGCTTTGAGCCCTATTTTCGGCCAATTCCAATGTACTAGTCGACAAAAATCATAACTATTTCACTAGAACTCCATTTTTTTTCTATCGAATGAGTACAAGAAACCACCAATTTACTGATTTGAACTATCCAGTACAGTGGTCAGAATTTAGCAGTTTTGCCAATTTCATACAAATTTCAAAAGATGCCAATTTCCAAATAGGGTCCAGAATAAACAAGAAAGACATTCCTGGCACTAAAATAACATTTCCTCTGTTCATTAGTCACGTCCCCAGGCCCCTCTTACATTTCTTTTGCTTTCCACTTTGAATTTTTATTCTCACAAAAAATAGAAGATTTACTGTTATGCAGACTACTGCATTAGTGTAGAAATGGTATAAATAATATCGGCGCACTTGTGAAAGAAAATTAGACTCACCAGTTGACATGTATTGGACACTTAGCATGATTTGTTTACTTTTGAACTTTGGTAAAAATCGAACATTTCTGCTACTTTGAGCTCAACTTCAAGGTACTTTTCATTGTAAAACCAGTCAAAATTATCTCAATTTCTGTAATATGTCTTCCATTCTATACAATGAGACCAGGAAAACTAGAATACAACAATAAATACCATACGAAAATACAGTGCAAATTCGCTGTTTTAATCCAAAAACATGGTCAGTTTTTTTTTTCTCTCATTACGCACTGTGTGCTGCAGGATTTTTTTTTATACTGCACACACTGACCACATAGACCCATTCTTTCATATGTAGGCCTATCAGCGTTCTCTCACTAGATTTGAAGGCGCTAGAATTTATGACTACTAGTACGTCATGGACCCTGGTGCGTAAGCCGTATTAGAATGGCCGAAACCCTGAAAGGGTTAATAATGTGCTATGTACTAATTATCATTATTATTACATTATTAATATTACCGCATTATTATTATCGTTATTGGTAAGTGTTAAATATATAGGGCTATACAGTTCCTGAGGAATGGAAGGTAATCAGGATCTATCCATGAAAAGGAAAAGTAGTTCCAATTCCTTGGATCAAGAGACCTTCACTAACTTCAAGGCTCTGCCCTTGAAGGGTCATGTACTAATTTAAAATCCATATTTTTAACTAAATGTTTCATTTCCTGGATATCAAATGTTGTGTGTTTGCAACGCAAGTGTCTAGCAGCAACACAATGTTGTTAGACAAGTGTGTTTGTTTTGATGTGAAACACTAAGAGTTTTAATTTGAACTCTACCAAATTTATTGAAATTTAAATTATAATATTTTGGTGTAGGTGTGACAGGTTAATATTTGTTTGGTATTTGTTTGTCAAAAAAATGTCCATCTTTTTTAATTTTGTTGTTTGAAAGCTATCTGCTAGTCACTCTGGAATTACCTTCTCCACTGCCTAGTTTCAGACCAGTCCATCTAGGTGGGAAAAACAATATAAGTATTAAGAACTGTTACAAGGCGCATTGCAAAGTAAAGGTTTGTGTATACCAAATATAAGTGGCCCGGTGGCCTGGTGGCTAAAGCTCCCGCTTCACACACGGAGGTCCCGGGTTCGATTCCCGGCGGGTGGAAACATTTCGACACGTTTCCTTACACCTGTTGTCCTGTTCACCTAGCAGCAAATAGGTACCTGGGTGTTAGTCGACTGGTGTGGGTCGCATCCTGGGGGACAAGATTAAGGACCCCAATGGAAATAAGTTAGACAGTCCTCGATGACGCACTGACTTTCTTGGGTTATCCTGGGTGGCTAACCCTCCAGGGTTAAAAATCCGAACGAAATCTTATCTTATCTTATCTTATCTTGTCTTGTATAGATTTTTTTCCTTGGTTATTACTTTATCAGATAATTGACATTTATTTTTAGTATATGTTATTGTGGTTGTGGTGGGCTCCTATTTTGTCAAGAAATGTGGACTTCTTGATTTTATTTTTCAAGGACTGCTGTTCAATTTTTTTTTTTTTGGGGGGGGGGGTCAAATACCGAATACAAGTACAGTGGTACCTCGAGTTACGAACTTAATTCATTCCAGAAGGCTGTTCGAGTGCTGATACTGAACAAATTTGTTCCCATAAGGAATAATATAAATTAGATTAGTCTGTTTCAGGCCTCCAAAAATACACTTACAAAAGCACTTACAAAAATATGCTTACGTAATGGCTCGAGTTGGGAGGTGTTCAAGGTACCACTGTATACTGATGTATTACAGGAAAATACTTAGTGATGTGTTCTATTGACAAGCAAAAAATATTTCTGGTAACTCCTTCCCCAACCTCATGATACTTTCAACTGGTTAGATGGATAAGTTTAAATAATTAAGCACGTACTGTATTATAAGGTAACATTCATAGGGCCTCAGGGTTAAAAGCTCGCTGCTAAGCACTTCTACATAAAAGCAAGCGTTAGTATTTTAGATAACAGCACTTGCAGAACTAGAACCTAAAGGATTGCTTAGATGTTTCAATACAAAGTAAATGTTGCATGCTTGCAACTAATCTGCACTCTTAGCTAACCTCTCATTAACCAAAAATCAAACAGGGTGTTGAGGAAGCCATAGGTGATGGACCTTCTTCAACAATGTCAAGCATGGGTGTGTTCAAACACCACTTGCCACACTCCTCTTACCACAAGCTAGCAAGTGCTAAGCCACAGTGGCAGTAGATATAAACTAAGTTAAGCTAGCTTAAGTTTCTAACTAGAAATGTTAGGTAATGATTCTGTAAATGCTTCAGTAGGTTTAAGAAAACCCCAATGAATCATTAAGACTAAGTTAGGTTAAGGTTTTAATTAAGGAGATATTAAGTGACCCATAAGCACTGAACAGATCCTAGGGCTAGCTTCTTGCACTGTCTTTTTACTCTATAACAACCTATCAAGGAAGATTACTGATGCTGGTGAAGGGCTCTTGAACCAAGGAATTGGAGCTATCTTCCCCTTCTTGGATCAAACATGACTTCCTCTAGTTCTCCGGGCACTTGCTCTGAGTATAATATAATAATTTGTACTGTTTCAAGCACCATGACTTAAAGTATGACTTCACATGGAGCTTCTGAAAATTTTAGCATTTTCACACACAGTACAAACATTACAAGGAAGAAGAGAGAGAGTAACCAGTCTGCTTGTTTGTTATTGCTCACTCTTTGATAACACTGAACACAAAGGGGCATGTTACAGAGGTAAATTTTAATGAGATTGTGTTTGTGTAGAAAAGCAAGATACAGGCAGGACCCATTTTACAGTACAGTGGACCCCCGCTTTACGATCAGCTCCCAATGCGACCAGTTATGTAAGTGTATTTATGTAAGTGCGTTTGTACGTGTATGTTTGGGGGTCTGAAATTGACTAATCTACTTCACAATATTCCTTATGGGAACAAATTCGTTCAGTACTGGCACCTGAACATACTTCTGGAATGAAATAATATCATAAACCGGGGGTCCACTTTACTTTGCTTTACAGCATATTACAGTGGACCCCCGCATACCGTACGCATCACATAACGTTCAATCCACATACTGCTCACTTTTATCGCAAAAATTTTGCCTCGCATACCGCTCAAAAACCCGCTCACCGCTCTTTGTCCGAGACGCGTCCAATGTGCGCCCTTAGCCAGCCTCACATGTGCCGCCGGTGGCATTGTTTACCAGCCAGCCTCCGTGGTAACATCCAAGCATACAATCGGAACATTTTGTATTATTACAGTGTTTTTGGTGATTTTATCTGCAAAATAAGTGACCATGGGCCCCAAGAAAGCTTCTAGTGCCAACCCTACAGCAATAAGGGTGAGAATTACTATAGAGATGAAGAAAAAGATCATTGATAAGTATGAAAGTGGAGTGCGTGTCTCCGAGCTGGCCAGGTTGTATAATAAACCCCAATCAACCATCGCTACTATTGGTGGTACAGCTGCTGCTGCTGCTGTACCACCGTCAGCTGCTGCTGCTGCACTGTCAGCTGCTGCTGTACCACCGTCAGCTGCTGCTGCTGCTGCTGCACTGTCAGCTGCTGCTGCTGCTGCTGCTGTACCACCGTCAGCTGCTGCTGTAGTACCGTCTGCTGCTGCTGTAGCATCGTCTGCTGCTGCTGTAGCACTGTCAGCTGCTGCTGCTGCTGTAGCACTGTCAGTTGCTGCTGCTGCTGCTGTAGCACCGTTGTTGGTGTGGCTTATTGAGAATACCAAGAAACAATTAACCCCAGAGGATTTGCCACCCAGGATAACCCAAAAAAGTCAGCGTCATCGAAGACTGTCTAACTTATTTCCATTGGGGTCCTTAATCTTGTCTCCCAGGATGCAACCCACACCAGTCGACTAACACCCAGGTGAACAGGGAAAAATGCCTGGAACTAGTGCTCATATTGGTGAATTTAAAGCCAGCAAAGGTTGGTTTGAGAGATTTTAAGAATCGTAGTGGCATACACAGTGTGATAAGGCCTGTTCTGGAAGAAAATGCCAAACAGGACCTACAGTACTCAGGAGGAAAAGGCACTCCCAGGACACAGTGTCTCATCAGTCATTGCTGCATCTTCAATAAAGGTAAGTGTCATTTATTCTTCATTTAGTAGAGTAGTACATGCACAATATATATTGTGCATGTACTACTCTACTATTGTGCATGTATCCTTCTCTTTGTGTGTAGGAAAATGTATATTTCATGTGGTAAAATTTTTTTTTTTCATACTTTTGGGTGTCTTGCACGGATTAATTTGATTTCCATTATTTCTTATGGGGAAATTTCATTCGCATACCGATCATTTCGCATAACAATGAGCCCTCTTGCACGGATTAAAGTCGCTATGCGGGGGTCCACTGTACTAATACAGCAGTTTTTAACCCTTTGAGGGTTTTGGTCGTACTAGTACGTCTTAGGCGTAGGGGTTTTTGACGTACTAGTACGCATAAATTCTAGCGGCCTCAAATTTCGCAGGAAAAGGCTGATAAGCCTAGATGTGAGAGAATGGGTCTGTGTGGTGGGTGTGCGCAGTAGGAAAAAAATCTGGGACCCAGTGGTGCATTGTGGGAATGCCATCATAGTACACAATTTCCACCGTGCCCTGCGGTAAGAAGTTCCTCACTCCTCGGCGAATTGGGACACTTTTGTTCCCCAGTGACAGTTCTAATACAGATGGAAGTGACAGTGAAATGAGTTTCAAGGTTCTGGTGGGGTTTTGACCGAAACTAATGAACCATAATATGGGTAATAGTGAGGAAAACCCAGACAACCCACAGCCTTCCACCTCTGGGCGGGCCGTCATTCAGTTGTACCAGAATCAAAGAGGAAACTCCTATTTTCCAAAATCCCAGACTCAGATGTGAGCATTGGTGATGATAATGATAGTGATTATGAACTACAAGCTCTTCAAACTTGTTCCAAGAATGGAGGAGGAGGAGGAGGCAGAGGAGGAGGAGGAAAAGAGGAGGAGGAGGCAAGAGAGGAGGGAGGCAAGGAGGAGGAGGAGGCAGAGGAGGAGGAGGAGGAGGAGGAGGAAGAAGAAGAGGAGGAGGAGGAGGAAGAAGAGGAGGAGGAGGAGGAGGAAGAGGAGGAGGAGGAAGAAGGAGGAGGAGGAGGAGGAAGAAGAAGAATACGTAATGATAACAATAATACATAATAATAATACAAAATTTAATAATAATACATAATAATAATAATACATAATAATAGGAAATTTAATAATAATATGTAATAATAAATGTTCACCATGACAGTAACAAGATAAGGGGAGATAACATCTGATAAGTGCTGACGTTTGATGAGGGTAAATGAGGGTAGAGCTAAACCCAAAAGATGAGATGAACATCGCCCTCCCTTTGTTTTGCTGGTATACTAACATTTCTGTCTGTCTATTTGCCTGTCTGTCAAGCTCCCTGTTAATCCATCTAGCTCTCTGTTCAGAGAGCCACAAGACGGGGTCATCACTTTTTCTCACATCTTCAAGCAGAGTATAGCACTTTGTCTGGGTTTCTTGGGTTATCCTAGGGAATTTATACTATGTAATACTTGTATTTATGTGTACCTGTGAGACAGAGATAGACAGATAGAATGAGGGAGAAAGATAATTAGATAGAATGGAGGAGGGGAAGCAGCATCCGACCCCATTGTTTTGGGCAGGCCGGAGGGGAAAGAGTAATGAGCCAATATGTCACTTTGACAGCTGCCGACTCCTTGTAATTTACACTATGGACGAGGAGGAGGAAGAGTAGGGGGAAGAGGAAGAAGAGGAGGAGGAGGAAGAGGAATAAGAGGAAGAGGAGGAGGAAGAGGAATAGTAGGAGGAAGATTAGGGGGAAAAAGGGGGAAGAGGAAGAAGGAAGAAGAGGAGGAGGAGGAAGAGGAAGAAGAGGAGGAGGAGGAAGAGTAGGAGGAAGAGGAAGAAGAGGAGGAGGAGGAAGAGGAGGAGGAGGGAAGAGGAAGAGTAGGAGGAAGAGGAAGAGGAAGCGTATGGGGGAAGAGTAGGGGGAAGAGGAGGAAGAGTAGGGGGAAGAGGAGGAAGAGGAAGAAGAGGAGGAGGAGGGTGGAACACTAGTACACTGGTACTGGTACACAACATTTTGTCTGTCTGTTTGTCTGTCTGTCAAGCTCCCCTGTCTATCTGTCTATCCGTCTAGTCTCTGTCTCAGAAGAGCCACAAGACTGTGTCATCACTTTTAACTCACATCTTCAAGCAGAGTATAGCACTTTGTCTGGATTTCTTGGGGTTTTCCTAAAGGGAATTTATACTATGTATACTTGTATTTATGTGTACCTGTGAGACAGAGATAGACAGACAGATAGAAAGAGAGAGACAGATTGAAAGAGATAGAAAAGAGGGAGAAAGATAAAACACCATTGTGTATGACACCATGTTTCAGAGTTCCACAAGCTGCAGAACTAATAGAAATATGTTCAGTGACTGTATATTTGGGATATAATTAAAAACAATAATAATAAACAATGTTTTGTATTGTTTGTTTTTTGTAAACAATATATTGATAATTATGTTTGTGTGCTTATTGTGTTGTATACAACGAGTGTAAAATATGTACATTGCACCTTACTTTGGTCTCATAGGCCCATAAGTTATGTGAAAAATAAAATAGTGAAAAAAAAAAACAAACCTTCAAATACAAGTAAATCAAAGTTTACCGGGTGAGCGGCAGTCGCCGCTGTTGCCATATGCGGCTCATTTTCTGCAAACTTCATGCATCCATATCTGCGTAAGTATTGATGGTAAAATTTTTTTGTTTATCCTATAATGTTCAGAAAAAAAAACTATTTTTTCATAAGAAAAAATAATTTTTTTTTTTTTTGAAATTTGGCCGACCCTGAGAACGAGTTTCGGAGAGGGCCTGTCGACCCTCAAAGGGTTAATTATACCCATTCTTTATTTATTTAGACTTCCTACAGTAAATATATTCACCACCGACTATAAGCTCAGGATGATATATGATAATGTAAGCATGTTATCAGGCTTTTATATGCATTTGAAAAGGGGGGGGGGGGTTATGTTTCACTTTACAGCGATATCCTGGAACCTAACCTGCTGTATAAGCGGGGCCCTCCTGTAGTATTTCTGTATAGAAAAATGAGTTTTTGTGTGTAGAATAGTGAGATAGTGTTTGTATGTAGAGCTTTGTCATTAGTTTTATGGCAATGCTGTGTCCTAAACCTCTACACAGAACAGTGTCATCTCAATAAAGGTCTCATAACTCAAGAAATCGTAATGACACGATTGCAAATAAACCATACCCCCGGCCGGGATTGAACCCGCGGTCATAGAGTCTCAAAACTCCAGCCCATCGCGTTAGCCACTAGACCAGCTAGCCACAATAAGATTCATCCAACTAGGTATATTTCTACACCATAGGAAGGTTAGCATAGGCACCTCTGTGACCACAAATGCAAGTTTTTACAGACGAATCTCCAGCTAGCGTGGCCGTGACGGGCTGGAGTTTTGAGACTCTATGACCGCGGGTTCAATCCCGGCCGGGGGTATGGTTTATTTGCAATCGTGTCATTACGATTTCTTGAGTCATGTTGACGGCAGTGAAGGGACTTGAGCTAGAGTTCGTCACGGCCACGCTAGCTGGAGATTCGTCTGTAAAAACTTGCATTTGTGGTCACAGAGGTGCCTATGCTAACCTTCCTATGGTGTAGAAGTATACCTAGTTGGATGAATCTTATTGTGGCTAGCTGGTCTAGTGGCTAACGCGACGGGCTGGAGTTTTGAGACTCTATGACCGCGGGTTCAATCCCGGCCGGGGTATGGTTTAAAGGTCTCATATTTGTCTTCAACAGATGAATAAGGCATGTGTGCAACACCTTGGTATTTTTATTTCTGAAATGTTTTGCCTCTGCAGCAAGCTTCTTCAGTTGAATACAGAAGTGGATAAAATACTGGAGACTACCGAAGAAGAGGTTGAAGGACTGAATAAATTGAAGTTACTTCACTTTTATCAAAGCTGAGGGACTGAACAAGTCAAAGTTACTTTACTTTTGTCAAGGCCAAGGGACTGAATGGTTCAATACTTCTAATGTCTGTAGTATTTTAGTTACCTCCTTATTGCACCGAAGTTTGCTGCTCAAGAACAACATTTCGAAAGTATGATACCAAATTGTTGCAAGTGTGCCTTATTCATGTACCTGGTATCAATGCTCCATTTCCTGAAGCAGAATCAGTGGCTTGTTGGCTGTGACACAGGGAATTCATTTCTGACCTCTTTTGCAATGTCCTGATTTCCTCTTAACTGCCTTCCTCTTGGACAGTGCTACCTTCATTATGCCAGTACATTCTTCAACACATTAATGCACCCTTAATACAAAGTCATTCTGCCATCAACTCAACTCTGCCTGGCACTATGTGACCCCTGCAGCTTTGGCTCATTTTTGTGAATACAGAGAACCCCCTTTCTCTCTACTAACTTATACTGAATTGGTTCCAGGAAAGTCCATCCTCAGTTGAGCCATCAGAAGTCAAACCATTTCTTACAGGTGAATGTAAGAAATGGGTGTTATATTCCTGGAACCAATATTATACTCTTAAAATGTTATGTTTTGAGGGGGCTGTATTGCCATAGAAAAAAAGTGGTCATATTTGTGGAGGGTTATGAGTTAGGTGGTTGTTAGTTATTCGGTTATAAGTAGGGGATTGTAAGTGTCCTACTGGGTTCTTGATGGAGTTTTTGGTGGATTGATAGCTCTGTATGCCCTACAATAGTGATTTATTAGGGAGATACTGGTAACCTGCTTATCCTAGCTTTGATATTGCTCATGTTTAAGCCATGACTAACTGTGGGGAGTGGACCCTGGGCTACTGTGTGTCTGTATTTGATGCTGGGGTCAAGTCTGTAACCCGTACTATACCATGACTGTCTTAATGGCTGTGGGTACAATTTATTCCCTGAAATTCTTTTCAGAGTTTCATAATAGATTTGGTCCTATGGATCATAAGTAAAGAATGCCTCTGATCCTCAGTTTGTCTGAATTTTTGATGCCTGACTATTTTATTTCCTTTACAGAGAGTATTGACCTAAAATATTTTTTTATGGGGAGTTTTAAGCCTGACATAGCTTAAGGCCTCAGTGCAGTAGTATATCACAATCCAGCCCTCGAATGACAAGTTTGCCATAACTGTCCACTCTGCTACTATTTGTAATTTTTGTTTTGTATCATTTAACCTCATTCAGTATTTTCAAGAAATATTAATGTCATTAGCTTTTAAGAATCTTCTTGACAATCATTTACCAAAATAAACAAATTAGTCCAGATTTCATATAGGAACACAAGTCTTGGAAACTTGTTCTCATTAGTATGTTATATATTTTCCTTCACATAAGATGTTCAAATTAAATAAATAAATAAATAAGATATACAGTGCATTAGTCACACAGGTAAACTAAACACTCCCTGATTTTTCAAGGAGCTTTTCTTTCAAACTTTTATTGTATATTATAATATATGTACTGTATATACTGTTTCCATGTACCATAATTACATTACCCTAGTATTGAGGGCACCACATAGTAGAAGTGAAAGAGAGGGGGTGAGAAAGAGGTAAAGAGGTATTGAAGATACTTAAAACACTGAATTTGTCACTGCATGTAAACACATACCAGTCCTACATTTGTACATAGATCACAACATAGTAGTAGAGTTTAGCTGTGTGAAGGGTGATGTGGAGGGTGGTGATGCATTGTAGCAAGATGTAGAGCATTGTAAAGTGGCAGTATATTGTGTAGGGTTGCAGGAAGTAGTGCCTTTGTGAAGACTTATACAGTATGTGGTTAGGTAGTAAAATGTGGAGGGTATTCCATAAAGGATTGCTGCTGCTTTTTGTGGTGTTGAGTGAGGCTCTCCTGCTCCTTGGTGGAGCAGGCAATGACCCACTCTCCAGACATGCCATAATCTCCCACACCTGCACCTTCCTGTGGTCCTCTGGGCAACTTGGCAAGGTTTAGTCAGCATCTTGAGTTCACCTAAAACCAGTGATTGTAGGGTTCATGTAACTCTCAGTTCATTGTGGCCCCTAAGACCTCACAACATCCACCACAACCACAGTTGATGCCTATCCACATGCATGTACAATATATCAACAAAGTGATCACACGCAGCCTTAGATTTTGCTGTAAATACCTGGATATACTGCATATATTACATATATTCATTATACTTTATGAAATTGTGGAGATTTTTGTTAATTTACTGGAGAAAATTATGTATGGAGGTAGGAAGGTTTCCATGTGCTTTCTAGCACCACCATAACCTTCCTGCTATCCCCACCTCTGCTGGCCCACACATACAAATAAAGATGTCGTTGCTTTTGAAATTGATGCATTCCAAGGTCATGGTCACTTCGGGGGGGGGGGGGGGCTCCATGACATAGCGAAGAGGCTCTTGGTCTAAGGAATTAAACCCTTTGGTCTTATTCCTTATACTGAATCTAAGTACCCCCAATCCTCCCTTCCCCATCTCATCCTCCCCATCCCCATTTTTTTCCCCCTTTCCTCCCTCCCCCCACCCAGCCCGCCCCTTTCCCCGTCTCATTTGTGTTTCCTCTGGAGTCCCTCACCCTCTGACATAACGGTTTTCTAGGTAGGGGGAAGTGTGCTGGGGTTCATCCCACTCCGTAGGGTTCCTTGGGGGTGGTGTAGTTTGCCATGGAATCTGAGTAGTCTGGAGGTGCCCTGCTCCCTTCCCAGATTTCTAAGAAGTGGGCGCGATGTCCTACAGATGATGGGTGTTTAAATATCGTCAGAGCTGCCCGTCAGTTCTGGGAGGTGACAGCCAAAGGAAAGCACTTTCTTGCAGGTTTTTTGACTGCCCTTTTCTTTTTGTCAACCGAGGTGCTCGGTAGATGTGATTGGCTCTATCTTCCCAGAGTGCTGGTTACTGCATGAAGGTCAGGGCATGGCACGGGTCCTCCCACTCTTCATCTGTACTGGCTTGTGGGCCTGAGGCCCCTCTCGTATGACAGGAAGAACTTACAGCCCTTTCATGCCTTCTAGTGACTGTCCCTCCCACTGTCCCCTCTTTTTTTTTTTCCTTCTTTCTTTTTTCTTTAAAATAACAAAAGAACCACCTCAACATGGAGTTTTTGTTCTGTGATAACCCCTTCCTCCTAGGGCCCCTTTTCTGTTTTCTCCAACATCCTGTTTCTGACCCGGCTTCGTTATTGGACCAACTCATAGACTCTTCTCATACCCCTGTACCTTCTACTTGGTGACGCTTCATCACCTGCTTCCAGGCTTGAGGTGCCCTGCCTCTGCCTCTTGTGTGCCTTTAACAATGCGGCCTTGGCTCCGAATATGTGTGACCTCAGTCCAACTGCCTCAAGTACCACCACCTCTCTTTGATTCTACCCAAAAATGACCTACACAATACGCACTTCGTTTGCAACTATCATAATTACAAGTACAAACAGTAGAACTAAAATATTTTCCCTACACCCGACAGCTCCTCTGATAAATCTTCTGATCATTGTACACCTACCATCCGACTTACGACCTGGCTCGACATACGAACCACTCGACTTACACCGTGGTTTTTTTATGCCAATTTCTGGGAAATAAACAAATTTTTTGTGTTGTACACAGTGTTTATCCTAAACCTTACAGTATAAAATACAGTACTAACAGCAATAAAAAGTAAAGTAAGAACATGAAATACCAAAATAAATCAATAAAAAGTTATTACAAAAAATATTGTTGTTGATATTCAGCAGTAAAGTATCGATTTTACGACCATTTTGACTTACGACCAGTTTCTTGGAACCGAACTCGTCGTAAGTCGGTATGGTAGTGTATTTTGTAAAGCTTCCTTATACAACATGTTAGGCCAAAATGTAGCCTCTATCACAATCTCATGATCTGTATGTTCATTTAGCGTCTTGCCTTTTTCCCTTCCTGCCTTGTAATTCCGATGGGTCGTGTCTGTTCACCCCTAATACCGTGCGCCAAAGCTCTCATGCCTACAACTGCTTCTCGTTCTCTCTTTCTCGATCACTTCTGGTCACATGCTCATGCCATCGCTGTTTATACAGATGGTTCTAAATCTTTTGAACGGTGTTGGGTTCACAGCAGTATTCCCAGACATGTTGTCTGAGGTCATTTGTCAGACTCAATAGTATTTTTAACCGCTGATTGTATGCCATCCTCATAGCACTTCTTCATATTACATATATCTGCCTTTGACGTTTGTGATCATTTTAGATTCCCTCATGCTTTACAAGCCATTAAACAATTTGATTCCCCTCATCCATTAGTCCTTTGTATTCAATATGGTTGCGCCATGTGGCTAGCCAAAAGCAAAAAATGTCGTTTTCTGTTGGGTCCCTGGACACATTGATGTGAAGGGCAGTGAACAAGGGGATGCTGCGTGCAGTCAATAGTGCATGATCTTCTGGTTTTCCTATAGGGGTATTCTGTTCAGAGATTATTTTCCAGTCATCTCAGCCCGTCTTCACATCTGTTGACAACAACGGTGATCGGGCATGCACCATAACAAAATTGCACTCTGTTAAACCACTTTTAGGTTTGTGACCACATTCTTACCACTGTTGCCGTACTCGGGAGACTGCACTCTCCCGGCTCCACATTGGCCATACTCGCCTTACCCATGGGTATCTCATGGAATGACACCCTATTCCTCTCTGTGAAGTTTGTCGGGGCCCTATTTTGGTTCTTCACTTTCTTGTCAATTGCCCAATTTTCCAGTGAGCTCACAGGATTTACCTCCAACGATGCCGCCACCTACCACTCTTGCCTTATCTTCCCTTCTTGCAGATGGCCCTGCCTTTGACTTGCAATCACTTTTTGACTTTGTGTCAGCAACTGCTTTACTGTACGAACTTTGACACTCAGCCCTTGGCTTCCCTTCCAGCCTTTTTTCTCCCCTCACCTTTGATCCCCTCTCCATCTAGCTGTTAATAGCCTCAGCACTATTTTCTGTCCCACAGCGCTGTATGACTCTTGTTGGTTTAGCGTTTTTTTTTTTATTATAATAATAATCCAAGGTCATGGCAGCTGTAGTAACCTCATTCAGGCCATCATTTAATTCTTAATTTTAGAAATCTTTGTTTTATGAATGCTCTTATCACATAAGAGTGAATCTGTATCACATATGGAAATTACGTGTATAAGTGGATTACGAATAAAAGTGAATTCACACATAAAAAAACTCATACATAAAGATTACTGCCTATCCAGCCACTACTGCCATCACCCTTCACACATGAATACATGTGAAAAGTTTTGTTGTGAATAACTGATTGACTTAAACAAGAGAGCACACTGGTAGATCAAGGAAAATGCATTTGTTTTAGTGTTTGCAAAGCTACTCGGGACTCCAGTGCCCATTGTAACTCCTAGGTCAGCAACTACAGTAAGCTCACAAATCATGTGGATAACAAATTCTCACTATAGGCAGCACACTCCACCAATATTCAATACACTAAACCTATTCACCATACAAAACATTCATACTTATTACTGCACCTATTACATACTAAACACTTAATTGATTTAACCCTCCCCTCAAAATCTCCTTGCAACCCCCAACGAAACCATGACCATAAC
>NC_069480.1:7450654-7560894 GCF_026875155.1 Cherax quadricarinatus
TTTATTGTGAAATGTTTTGCCTACACAGTAGGCTTTTTCAATCAAATACAGAGGCAGTCTATCAGTACTTAACTACAACATTAGGTCCTTAAGCAAACACTATGATGACCTCCTGGCACTCCTTGAATCACTAAAGACAACCCTTCTCCTGCATTATTCTACTGAGACCTGGCTTAAGCAAGACATAATAGATATCTATACCCTCTACCAGGATACACAGCAATCCACAACTGCAGACCATACCAAGTTGGGGGTGGTATTGCAATCTATTACTCTAACCAATTATCTTGTATTAGCACCACTTGCATTAGTGATGAATATGGAGAATACATTTTTGCTAATTTTACGTAAATGTAAAAAACCTTAAGACGCCTATAACAATCGGTGCCATTTACCGGATACCCCACACAAACATCCCAAATTTCAGTGAGAAACTAAAGGCACTAATAACAAACAGACAAATGAATAAGCACCACCTTCTCTTAGCTGGAGACTTCAACATCAACCTTGGCCTACTAGATGATCAGCCTGTAACTGATTTCATCAACAATATGAACAACACACTTCTCATACCAACATCAACAATATGAACAACACACTTCTCATACCAACATCAACAATATGAACAACACACTTCTCATACCAACAATAACTAAACCAACCAGGCTCACTGAAACAAGTGCAACCATAATAGACCACATATGGACCAATATACTAGCCCCCCTTAAATCAGGGATAATCACAGATAGCACTACAGACCACTACCCTACCTTCCTCTTGACAAACATTAGTAAACCACCAACCACTCGAATACAACAAAGTTTCATTTAGACTCCATGATGAGGCCTCAATAAGGAAGTTCACAGCTGACCTAGAGACTGTTGACTGGCCTACAGAATTCTCAAAGGCCAATGGTATTGATGACTGGACAGACATTTTTCTTAACAAATTACTTAGATTATACAACAAACATTGTCCTATAAAAATGAAACAGATCACAAACACACGGCTTGGTTGCCCATGGCTAACCAGCACCATTCTGAAATCCATTGATAAGAAACACCAATATGAAAAGCAATATAGGCAGGGCTTAATACACAAAGATATTCTTAAACACTATTCATCAGTCTTCACCAAAGTAATAAAGAAAGCCAAACAACTATACTACTCCAGTAGATTCACTGACACAAGAGGAGATATAAAAAAGACCTGGAAAACACTCTCTCAGATTCTAGGGACCCACAAACTGAAAAAAACAAGAATATTGCCCTAACTAAACCTAATGAAACACCACTGCATCCCACTGACACAGCTAACAAGATAAACGACTTCTTCTCAACAATAGGTTCTAATCTCGCCAATAAAATCCTTCTATCTTGCTCCAACTGAGCCCATGGAAGTCACTGAGATTATAAAGTCACTTAAAAATAACTCAGGGAATCTGTCTCATGTCCCACCATTATTGTACAAGAGAGCAGCCCATGTCCTCTCGCATGCTATCTCATTACTTTTTAACAAGTCACTAGAAACTAGTACCTTCCCGAAACTACTCAAGACGGCAAGGGTTACACCAATACATAAAGGTGGTGACCCTACAGATTTAAACAACTATAGGCCAATATCAAACTTACCATTGCTATCCAAAATCTTTGAGAAACTCGTGCACAGGAGACTATATTCATTTATAACGTCACAAAACATACTCAACCCCTGCCAATTAGGATTCAGGAAAAATAAAAGCACTAACGATGCAATCATAAAAATGCTAGATCTGCTTTACACAGCATTGGAAAATAAGGAATATCCACTAGGAATTTTTATTGACCTAAGAAAAGCTTTTGACACAGTAGACCACGGCATCCTACTCCACAAACTTGACCATTATGGTATAAGAGGCCATGCGCTTTCATATTTCAAATCTTACCTTACTAAAAGGTATCAGTATGTCACCATTAAAGACACAGCATCAACAACACAGCCACTTGATACTATAGTTCCACAGGGAAGTGTCCTTGGTCCCCTGCTCTTCCTCATATACATCAATGATCTTCCAAACGTATCTCAACACCTGAAACCCCATTTTCTTTGCTGACGACACGACTTATGTCATCTCTCACCCTAATCTTGCCACCCTCAACACCATTGTTAATGAGGAGCTGATCAAAATATCGACTTGGATGACAGCCAATAAACTTACGCTTAACACTGACAAAACCTACTACATTATGTTTTGGTAGCAGAGCAGGAGATGTGCAAATTAACATTAAGATCGACAACACTCTAATTGCCAGGCATAATGAGGGCAAATTCCTAGGCCTATACCTCAACAACAACCTGAACTTCAGCACCCATATCCAACACATAACCAAAAAAGTATCCAAATAAGACCTACCAACGTAACATGGGAGCTTGACTGGGAGAGTTATTTGACTGCTAAAATAACTAAAAAACATTCTTTGAACTATATGTGCCGGTATGGGGTAATAACAGTTGCATGTTTCTGGTAGAAGATTTACCAAGGTGGTGTCAGTGGAAGTGTTGTTTTCATATATTAGTTTACAGGTTGTTTTTCTCCTAAGGTGGGGGAAAGGGAGTAACACATTTTTGTTGTGGTTATGGTAAGTGCTATGTGCATAGTTTACATTCAATTTGTGTTATTTTATGTGCCTGTGGGAAAAACTTTGTCCACTGATACTGTAAGAGGAAGCAAGTGTTTAAAGATAAAACTATGTCAGAAGATGATCTTCAGATTTTTTAGGCTTCAGGGAAAAAGGGTAAAAATTTTCATCAGTAAACATGCCTGTTAATATAAAGATGAGGAATCACCTACTCCAGGTGATATGGAAATGGAGAGAATGAGACTGAAATTAGCTGTACTAGAGGCTGAAATAAAATTTAAAATGAAAGCTAAGGAGAAAGAACGTCAAAGGTTGGGAGGTTCAGAACAAGAGCCTGAGCAGTATTTTAAAAACATAACTAAAGCTGCAAATTTTGTCCCTAAGTTTACAGAGAGTGACCCAGATAGGTATTTTTCTTTTTTTTGAGAAGACTGTTTTGGAAAGCAAGGATGGCCCAAACAGAAGTGGGCTACCCTAGTTCGCACACAACTTGTAGGTAAAGGATTCCAAAGAGTAGAGCCTCTGGAGGGGCAAGATTTTCTGATTATGATAAGATAAAAGAGGAAGTATTGCTTGCCTACCAAATGATACCTGAAAATATAGCCCAGAAGTTCAGGAATCAAAAATTTCAGGAGGGGCAGACCTTAACTGAGTTTGGGAATGAAAACTGTTCCTTTTTAAGAAAGGGGTTTTGGGTTCTAAGGAGTTAATAAAGACTATAACAAATTAGTAGATCTAATGGTTTCATGAGGAATTGTACATACAATCCCTGTTGACCTCAGAGAATATTTGGAGGACAAAAACCCAGATAATCTTTCAGAAGCACTGGATCTGGGTGACCGATTTTTGGGCTCGCAGGGAATTGGTAAGTAAAAACAGTCATGCTCCTGAAAATTTCCCCACTCGTTCTAAATCTTATCCCAAGTCCTATGGTCATAAAGGTAAGTGGGACAAGAATTTTCAGGGACAAATGAAGGCTGAGGCACCCTCTAAATAGAAAGAAAAGGTAATCAGCTGGAGCTCAAAGTTTACCTAGAAAATCAGATAATTTTTCAGGTCATCGAGTAAACAGAAACCATCCTACCCCAAAAAGGTAAAAATACCTTTAAAAAGTTATGCCTGTTACTACTGTAACAAAACTGGACACACACAAAAGTTTTGCTGGTCAAGGCAGCGAGATCAGGAAAGGGGAACCACCCCAGAGGACTCTAACTGTAGACACACATCCAGTTGCCTGTATTTCAAAGCAAGGTGAGGAGGTACCCTTGGGTCTAGACCCCAGGATGCAGGTATTTTCTACTAAGCCCACAGTTTCCCTTTGCATAAGGATGTGGTAGGGTTGAGAATATAGTGTCCTTGAGAGATGGATGTAGCACCTACTCCTTGCTATGCGCTGGAGTGTTGGGCCAAGTCTAAGGATACCTATACTGGATTTAGATGTATTTTTTGAAGGGTATTAGGGGTTTCAACCATAAGGACACCAGTACAAAAAATTATGGGTAGAATCGGGCATACCAAGTTGGCTATCTCCCTGTGGGTTTATCTCAAAATGAAATTCCCTTCGAAGGGGTCGACCTCTATTAGGGAATAATGTGAGGGCTTGTTAGACAGTGAAGAACCACTAGTATGGGGGCAACCGGGCCCCAAAGTTTGGGAGAAGGAGGCTAGGGAGACCCTGCCAGACCTTTTCCCTGTTGGTGCCATCACAAAAGTATGTCTCGTGACCAGGATACCAAGGGTAATCCTTATATTCTCATGAGGATGGTGAGGACTTAGGTTTGGAAACTCTTTTTTTCTGGGGTTTGAACTGCAGTCAACTAAAGAAAAGGATACCACAACCCGAGTTGAGCCAAATCAGTGCAGAGATAAAGGGAAGTAGTGGAGGAGATTGGGCCTACTATGATGCAGTTAATTGCTGCACAGGGTGTGATGACACACTTAGTCGATCAGAGCCTCAGCTGTGACTGAGGAGGAATCTTTACGTTAAATAAATGCTTTCTATTTCAGGAAAGGTATACTTATGAAGAAGGCACCTTCGGTTTGCAGTACCAGTAGAAGGAGACCAAGTTTTTGTCACCAGGTCGTGGTGCCTGAGCCTTATAGAAACCATGTTCTTAGCTTATTTGCATGACACACCTCTAGGTGGACACCTAGGTATTGCAAAACAGTATCCAGGGTTTCCAGGCACTTCTTCTGGCCTCGGCTGTGGGAGACGGTGGGAGATTATATAAAGACCTGTCATGCCTGCCAAATTATAGGGAAACCAAATTTCAAAGCATTAAACCTGTCCCCCTTCAGCCAATTTCAGCACCCGGTGAACCTTCAGCAAGCTGGTAGTGGATGTCGTTGGCCCACTCCCAAGGACCAAAATGGGAAAATAATTATTTACTAACAATAATTTGCTCCACTACCAGGTACCCAGAAGCAATCCCTCTACGCAAGATAACAGCTCGAGTGGTCTTAAGGGCTTTGATTGAATTTTCTTTTCCCATGTTGGCTTTCCTCGGGAGGTACAAACAGATCAAGGTCTAACTTTACCTCGAAATTATTTAGGAATGTGTTAAAGGGGTTAATGTACAGCCCAAATTTCAACTGCCTATCACCCTCAGTCTCAGGGAGTGGTAGAGAGATTTTCATCAAACTCTTAAGACAATGATGCGAGCTTATTGTATGAATAACACTAGTGTTTGGGGATGAGGGTATCCCTTAATCTTGTTTTGCCGTGGGGGAAAGCACCCAAGAATCTCTCAGTTCAGCCCTTTCGAGCTTGTCTATGGTCATCCAGGAGGGGACCACTGACTATTCTCAAGGAGCATTGGCTGGGTGGTGAAAATGAGGCTTCCCCGCCGGAAGATGTTCTCTTTTTCAGGAAACGGTTGGACCAGGCGAGACAGATGGCAGCAGACAACCTCAAAGCTAGTCAAGGGCCATGAACCCAGCGGTACGACCAAGGGCATCCCCTCGCTCCTTCAGTGTTGGAGAGGAAGTGTTGCTTTGGAGCCGGGTTCCCGGGGACATGCCTTGGCTGCACGATTTGATGACCCTTTGTCATCACAGGCAGGTCTGGCCCCAATTATGTAATTAAGATGCCTGGCCGTCGCAAATCAGAAAGGACTGGGGCCATTAACAGGTTGAAAAAATACCATTCTAGGGCAGGAGTTGCCGCTATTCAAGTTGAGTGTGACGATACTGAAAAACTTCCTGTAACAACAGAAGTAAGGCTGTGCAATTCAGCCATCTTGCAAATCCCTTGGCACACATGAAGGGACTCAGTGTACAGGGAGCCTGTGACTTGGTTCAGTTACTCCAAAAATTTCCAGATTTGTTTGGGGATGTACCCAAAGTAAGTAAATTGCCTCCCCATGATGTGGATGTCGGGGAAGCTGTTCCAAATAGCAGGCTCCTTACCGCATGAACCAACAAAACAACTTCACATGGAGGAAGAAGTGAAATTCCTCCTTCAAAACCAGTTTTTATGCCTAGCGAGAGTCAGTGGGCATCTCCATGCCTGATGGTTCCCAAACCTGATGGATCTATGCGTATGTTTCACTGACTATCGCCCGAGTAAATGAAGTAACGAAGGCTGACTGTTAAACCCCTTTGCCACGTATGGATGATGTGATTGATGCTGTGGGAGGGGCAAAGTTTGTGAGCAAACTGGACTTACTTAAAGGGTATTATCAGATACCCTCACCCCCGCGAGCCAAGGAAATTTCAGCCTTCGTCCTCCCCGATGGGTTATTTCAATATAATGTTCTTCCTTTTGGGTTAAAAAATGCTCCCGCCACCTTCCAGCGTCGTATAAATACTGTCATAAGGGGGTTGGATGGGGTGCGGGCCTATCTAGATGATATTGTGGTATTCAGTAACCAGTGGGAAACTCACTTGGTAAGATTGCAAAAGTTGTTTGAATGTCTATCCCAAGCCAATCTAACCATCAATTTGAGCAAAAGTGAGTTTGGCCAAACCAGTGTACAATTCTTAGGATATGTAGTGGTCAGGGAAAGTTGCCCCAATTCATGCTAAGGTGGAGGCCATTATAATTTTTCCTAGACCACAGAATCGGAAGGAAGTGATGAGGTTCCTGGGCATGGTGGGTTATTACAGACGATTCTGCCCCAACCTCTCCCAGGTAAAGTCACCACTGACAACTTTGCCATCCCAAAGTTCAATTCAACTGGGACAAGCAAATGTGACAGGGCTTTTTGAAAATGTGAAAATGTTATTAGGAATGCTCCTATCTTGAAAAAGTCCTGAGTTTGAATGCCCCTTCTCCTTTCAAGTGGTGCTAGTGAGTTAGGGGTAGGTGCAGTGTTGTTTTCAGGGTGATGAGAGAGATAGCCTTCAGCCAGTTTGTTACCATTCAGCCAAATTAAAAAAGCATCAACGTGGTTATGCAACTGTAGAGAAGAGGCTTTGGCTTTGGTGTTGGCTGTGCAGAAAAATTTGAAGTTTATATCAGTGCATCCCCACATCCTGTAATAGTGTATAGTGACCATAACCCTCTGAGGTTTTTTCAAAGAATGAGAAACCACAATCAAAGACTCTTAAGATGGGCTTTGTTCCTACAGCCTTTTAATTTGAAAGTTAAAAAATATAAAAGGCCCAGAGAATGTGGTTGCTGATGCCTCTCTAGATGTTTCATGTAGATGCATGGTGCGTACTTTGTACATAGTGTTTGTCTTGTGCTGACCTTGTTGTTTTTGCAGTGGTGAACTCTCAGCGAGCCTGAGTACTCTACCACCATCTGACTGTGAAGGAGTCGAGTCAGAGCCAAAAGTGTGACGAGGGTCGGGTGTACTTAAATGTGAGTTTTAGGCAGTGGTTGACAACCTTCGGTAACATGAGACGTTCAGGAAGGTATGTGATGTTGTGTCTTGGGTGTGCTCTATATACAAAACGGCCCGGCGGTTTTGCCTTTTGTGGTCCCTGGACCCCTCCATGTTCTATGTCAGCCTCCTCTTCATAAGTTTGGAGGATCTGTGTGGAGTGGGACCTCGGAAGATGGGCTTGAGTGCCTGACCATGTTAAGGATCGTGAGTGTTGACTGGAAGTCTCACTGGTTTGGTTCGGCCCCCCAAATGAGAGACACCTTGACATGTTTTGTGAAGTTTCCTGCCTGGGGGTACACCTGACTGCTCTGGGTTTGGCTCTACCTCGTCTCCTGATCAGGAAGATGCCACCCTGGAGTACCAGTTGCTTGCTGGATTACCGTAGCAGAGGCACAGGCCCGTTGGTGCGGGGCTTTCACAGTGGGCATTGTGTTTCAATTTTTGCATTGTAATGTGTATTTGTTTAAAAGCCACTAAAATTGTAAATAGTTACACCCTTGAGTATATGGGTATGGTTAAAATGCTTTTCTAAAAAAATCTGCAATCTGTTTTAAATAACATAAAGTGAAGAGTAGTTATGGTGCTAGGAAATATGTAGCATTTCTAGTAGTCTTGTTTACCGCCTCAGACTTAAGCAATATACTTTTACTAGCCGTATCCTGAGGGACACGGCTAGCTTTTGTGAGACTTCGTCTGGAGGTGGGGGTGTTATGGGGCTATAGGACCCAACATGTATTTATAAGTAACAGTTACTCTGGGAAAAACCCAATTATATTGAATTGATGGGGACTTTGCTCTAAATGTCAGAAGGGCCCGATCAACCTTATGACTGAGAGGCAGCTGGGTCAAACCATTTTTTCTCAATATAATAGGTTATACTATAGACACATAAACACACAATTAAATAAGTATTTTATAAAGTTGTATTTCTTTTTGTAAAAGTAAAGTTAAGAGGGGGTAGAATTGGGTAACTGGGGAATTGTGCTTGGCAACAGTCTTTTGTTTTGGGGGGAGGGGCTTAGCCAGGCTCGCTCCTCCCTCCACTGACTCCCTCTCTCTGTGGCTGACCTTCAACCCGGCAGGAAACTCTGGGTCCTTCTTCTATCTTTTGGGGCATCATGTGTGCTCCAGGGGTGAGTTTTTATAATTTAAGTTTTGGCCACCATACCCAGGGTGACTAAAGTGTGTCAAAACACTGGTTAGCTCAGAGTTATGTCAGGAAAAGTGAAGGACAAGAGTTGTTTTCAACACACCATGTGGAGCGCAGGCATGGAGTGTGTAGATTTTGTTTTGAAAATGGAGGCTGTGATTGTATATTCTGTACATATCTATTGAGAATACAGTTATATTTTTATAGTAGTAGTTTACATAACCTGTGAAGAGGGCTGGTGAAAGGGTATCAGAGACACTCAAGATGATCAGCCATGATGTAAGTATTACCCCTAGACAAATAAGGCCATTAAGTAAAAGCTACCCCCACACTAGAACATGTAGTGAGAACCTTACCATCCAAGAAATAAGGGAAACCAACGTAACAAGCACCCATATCCAACACATAACCAAAAAAGTATCCAAAACGGTTGGGATCCTCTCCAAGATACGATACTGCGTGCCACAAACTGCCCTTCTCACACTATACCATTCACTTATATATCCATACCTCACCTATGCTATCTGTGCTTGGGGGTTCAACTGCAGCAACACACCTAAAGCCAATAATAACCCAACAAAAAGCCGCAGTAAGAATAATCACTAAATCCCATCCCTGGCAACACACCCCCCCACTCTTCATAGATCTAAACTTACTCCCTGTTCAGTACATCCACACTTACTACTGTGCAATCTACATCTACAGGACCTTAAATTCCAATATTAACCTTGACCTAAAACGCTTTCTTGATAGTTGTGACAGAACCCACAGGCACAACACCAGACACAAACATCTCTATGACATTCCCCGTGTCCGACTAAACCTTTACAAAAATTCAATGTATGTCAAAGGCCCTAAATCTGGAACACCCTACCTGAAAATTCTAAAACTGCAGACACATTCATCACCTTCAAAACTACCATCAGAAAACATCTTATCCCCCTGATACACCCTGTCAACTAATTACACGAATACCACCTGGTGGTTAACACTTACACTCACTCACCCATTTGACCATAAACAGAAATATCAATCTCAATCTCAAAATAATGAATCTTAACTAGTCATAAGTTGGCCTGTGATACTCCAATACTGAAACTATGTATAGTGCCAAAACAAAAGCATTCACATTGCTAAACTCACAAACTAGTATTTAGTCACTTAGCCATAATACCAACTTACCTCATAATTTGTAATATTTTAAACTTAAGATTTAATTTAAGTCTGCCCGAAATGCCTAGCCATGCTATGTGTTCTAGTGGTACACTCTGTAATTATTATTTTACTACATGTAAACCACACAATAACCAAATTCTGTAAACTCAGCATTGTAATCCTTATAGAGAATAAACTTTGAATTTGAAAAAAAGGTTGATGGACTGATTACATTATGTTCACTTTGCAACTACACCTGTTGCCTCAGTATATGACTGAAGAAGCCTATTGTGAAAGCCAAACATTTCAACAATAAAGACACACAGCTGTTGCATGTCTCTCATCATATTGGCTGTGGTGATGGTCCTGTCACAGTGCTGGGCTGAAAGCAGCACCATGAATCAGTACTGAGACTGCTCACTCCATTGTACCCTCCAACAAGATCCCCTCAGGAGCCAGAGACAGGTCACCACAAGAATTATTTTAATCATAACTAACTTAGTCCTAAACCCACAAGGGTCATATAGCACTGCAGGGTAGAGCATACTAAATTTTTAATATGCTTGATCAGACTAGCAAACGTGAAGAGTATAATGGAAGTAAATTTAGTAAGGGCGGTGTGAAGTGCTAAAGTATGATCAAAGTTTGTGTAACAAATCTGTTGCTGTCAAAAAGTCTAAGAGGAAGTCTGTGTCAAAGGCGAGTTCTTCAGCAAAGAGGGAAGATAAAGTAAGGGTGACAGAGTGATGATAGTATTGGAGGTTAATTCTGCGAGCTCGCTGGTAGATACAACAGTAACAGAATATGGTAAACTGAAACTGAAACCTGACAATTCTCACAGCGGAGCTGGGCACCTCATGAGGTGCCCACGAGTGAGACGTGTGTCTCTGATACGAAGATGGAAAGCGTAGTCTCCCAACCATGACATCGATGATAAGATCAGAATTCTAAATACGGCCTGATAGAATATACAGTGGACCCCCGCATAACGATGGCATCGCATAGCGATTTTTCCGCATAACGATTACTTTTATCGCAAAATTTTTGCCCCGCATACCGATTAAAAACCCGCATACCGATTTTCGTCCGAGACGCGTCCAATGTGCCCTCAGCCAGCCTCACATGTGCCGCTCCGTCCCATTGTTTACCAGCCAGCCTCCGCGGTAACATCCAAGCATACACTCGGAATATTTCGTATTATTACAGTATTTTCGGTGCTGTTTCTGGAAAATAGTGACCATGGGCCCCAAGAAAGCTTCTAGTGCCAACCCTGTGGTAAAAAGGGTGAGAATTAGTATGGAAATTAAGAAAGATTTTGAAGGGTTTGGGGCTAACCCTGAGAAGCCTATGCCAGTTGTGGAATCCATTGTGCCTACTTCAAAGATTAAGGAAATGTGTGCACAGTGGGTTGAACTGCAAACCTTTATAGATGAAAATCACCCTGACACAGCTGTTGCAAGCCGTGCTGTTGACTATTTCAATGACAATGTTGTGGCCCATTTTAGACAAATCGTAAAGGAACGGGAGGTACAGAGCTCTATGGACAGATTTGTTGTGCGACAGAGGTCCAGTGACTCTCAAGCTGGTCCTAGTGGCATTAAAAGAAGAAGGGAAGTAACCCCGGAAAAGGACTTGCTACCTCAAGTCGTAATGGAAGGGGATTCCCCTTCTAAACAGTAAGAAGATAATGCTCTCCCCTCCTCCCATCCCATCAATCATCACCAGATCTTCAATAAAAGTAAGTGTCATTTAATTGTGCATGCCTTTTTCAGTTTGTGTGTATTAAAATTAACATTTCATGTGGTAAAAAAAAATTTTTTTCATACTTTTGGGCGTCTTGCACGGATTAATTTGATTTCCATTATTTCTTATGGGGAAAATTCATTCGCATAACGATTATTTCGCATAACGATGAGCCCTCTTGCACGGATTAAAATCGTTAACCGGGGGTCCACTGTAATTCATTGTGAATCAACTCAGACCAACAGTGTTGCCAACAGTTGCGAAGGTACCTAGAGATTACAGCAAAATAGTCTGAGAGTGGAATACCTCTATAAGAAATGTGAAGGTCATGCATCGCTGACCATGCAGCAGAGTCCACCTGCTCGTTGCCCCGAACATCATCAGCATTTATTTTTTATTAACAATTTGAGCACACATACAGAGGTACAAAAAATACAGATAAGAGCAGCATGCCAAAGCCACTTTTACTATGCATAGCATTACGGGCTGGCTTAAAATTAACTTAGGATTAACTAAGCAATGATGAAATCAGTGATAAAACATTAATGTAAACAGATTACTATAAAGCACAAGTGAGTATTACAAAGACAGGTCATATGGTTGCATGCATTGTTGTACATTCAGTCGTATGAAGTATTCTGTTAGGTAGTGTATTTAAAAAAATAATAAAGTTAGATTGGGTTTTAGGTTTAACATTTATGTGATATAATTGTGAGAAACATTTAAGATATACAATTTATATTTAAAAGAGTGGTGAAGCAATGTAAAAAGAGAGCAAATGAGAGAGTGGGTGAGATGTTATCAACAAATTTTGTTGAAAATAAGAAAAAGTTTTGGAGTGAGATTAACAAGTTAAGAAAGCCTAGAGAACAAATGGATTTGTCAGTTAAAAATAGGAGAGGAGAGTTATTAAATGGAGAGTTAGAGGTATTGGGAAGATGGAAGGAATATTTTGAGGAATTGTTAAATGTTGATGAAGATAGGGAAGCTGTGATTTCGTGTATAGGGCAAAGGGGGAATAACATCTTGTAGGAGTGAGGAAGAGCCAGTTGTGAGTGTGGGGGAAGTTCGTGATGCAGTAGGTAAAATGAAAGGGGGTAAGGCAGCCGGGATTGATGGATAAAGATAGAAATGTTAAAAGCAGGTGGGGATTTAGTTTTGGAGTGGTTGGTGCAATTATTTAATAAATGTATGGAAGAGGGTAAGGTACCTGGGATTGGCAGAGAGCATGCATAGTTCCTTTGTATAAAGGCAAAGGGGATAAAAGAGAGTTTCAAAAATTATAGGGGGATAAGTCTGTTGAGTGTCCTGGTAAGTGTATGGGAGAGTTATAATTGAAAGAATTAAGAGTAAGACGGAGAATAGGATAGCAGATGAACAAGGAGGCTTTAGGAAAGGTAGGGGGTGTGTGGACCAGGTGTTTACAGTGAAACATATAAGTGAACATATTTAGATAAGGCTAAAGAGGTCTTTGTGGCATTTATGGATTTGGAAAAGGCGTATGACAGGGTGGATAGGGGGGCAATGTGGCAGATGTTGCAAGTGTATGGTGTAGGAGGTAGGTTACTGAAAGCAGTGAAGAGTTTTTACGAGGATAGTGAGGCTCAAGTTAGAGTATGTAGGAAAGAGGGAAATTTTTTCCCATAAAAGTAGGGCCCTTTGACAAGGATGTGTGATGTCACCGTGGTTGTTTAATATATTTATAGATGGGGTTGTAAGAGAAGTAAAGCGAGGGTCTTGGCAAGGGCGTGGATTAAAAGATAAAGAATCACACACAAAGTGGGGGTTGTCACAGCTGCTCTTTGCTGATGACACTGTGCTCTTGGAGATTCTGAAGAGAAGTTGCAGAGATTGGTGGATGAATTTGGTAGGGTGTGCAAAAGAAGAAAATTAAAGGTGAATACAGGAAAGAGTAAGGTTATGAGGATAACAAAAAGATTAGGTGATGAAAGATTGAATATCAGATTGGAGGGAGAGAGTATGGTTAATATTAATTATTAATAATCAAAAAGAAGCGCTAAGCGCCACAAGGGCTATACAGCGCTGCAGGTAGGAAGGAAGCAAGGGAATTGGATGGCAGAAGGAAGGGGGGATGATCACAGGTTACAGAAAACAGTGGGGCAGGGGATAGACGGGGTATAGGTAAGCAAGAGATTCAAGTAGAAAGGGCTGAAAGTATCAGAATTTGTGATAGTAAGTCAGTCTTTGTCAAAAGTCAATGAGAGAGTCCGGATGAAATGGTGGGTTACCCATCAGCGAGAGGGAAGGTAAAGAGAGAGCAGCGGGGCGAAAGACGACGACAGAGGTAAATTTCTGCGTGCTTCGTTGATAAAGTGGGCATCCAACAGAATGTGGCTGACTGAAATGGGACTTGGCAATTCTACACAGAGAGGAGGAAGACGCCTCTCCATGAGATATCCATGAGTAAGACGAGTATGGCCATGCAAGACGGGAGAGAGGAGTCTCCCAACCTCGACACTGGTGATAAAAGAACGGCCAGTAACCTATACTCGGTTTTAATAGCTGAAGTTTGTTGCCGAGCATAGTAACCAACGTTGTTGCCACAGGGTGTGAAGGTGGGAAGATATTACAAGCAAAATAGATAGTCCGTACATGGAATACCTCTATAAAAACTGGTAGGTCATGTAACTGCTGACCGCGCAGCAGTGTCTGGGCTTTCATTGCCCTGTAACGTCAACATGACCCAGGGACCCAACAAAAAACAATATCTTTATGCTTATAAAGATGCCGGCCGTAGCCAAAGTTGGATTACGGAGGACTAAGGGTGAGGTGTATCCAAATTTTTGTATAGCCAGTAAAGCACTAAGGGAGTCTGATACAACCACAAATGATTGACACAGGCATAGATGCAATACGGATAAGCGCTGTAAGGATGGCATATAATTCAGCAGTAAAAATACTAGCTGAAGATAGTAAAATGCCCTTGTACGACGCCTGTCCGGAAACACTGCTGCGAATCCTAACGCGCGTGAGAAGACTTAGAGCCATCTGTGTACACAGCAATGCCATGAGAATGAGAGTGAAAGTGGTCAAGGAAAAAGAGAGGGGAAGCACCCGTAGACAGTGGGGCTTCTGAGCAAGGGAGGGAGAAAGGAACAGACTCGAACAGCTGGAAACTTCCCAGGGGGTAGGGAAAAGTGAGATGCTACATGTACATAGAAAGGTGGTAGTATTGTGAAATAGAAGACAAGAGCGAATGAAGGCGAAGAGAGAAAGGATGACGGAGTAAGCAGGGGGCGGCGAACAAATAAAGAATGTCTACGAATATCAGTGACCATTCTATAAATGGAAGATTGCGGAGATCATGAAGAGCGTACATAGTACGCAGCAATGGCATCACGGCGATCGGATACGGAGGAACGTTCGCTTCTGCATAGAGCTTTCGACACAGGGGAAGAGCGAAAAGCACCAAGGCATAAACGTAATCGCTGGTGATGAATGGGGTAAAGGCTAAGAGAGTAGCAGGAGATGCCGCTGAATAGATCGGTCACAAAATCAAGTTTCGAAAAATAATGGCGTAATGTAGAGTGCAGAGGGTTCGACGATCATCACCCCACGAAAGTTGAGCATGGGTTTTAAGAAGGTTCATCCGGCTGTGACAAGTTGCCTTCAGAGAGGTAATGTGAGGTTCCAGTAAAGATAAACCTACGATTCAAAGAGGAGCACCAGAAACTTGCTGTATCACGTTCAGGGATACGTGAGTCCATAGAGGTACAAAGGATGATCGGAGATGACAGAGCGTCTAGTGAAAGTGATTTGGTGGGTTTTTAGTGCTGGAAAATTTAACAACCATGTGTGGTGGCACCCAATTGAAACACGGTTCTACTGCATGCAGTGAGAGAAACTGTAAGGAGGTGACAGTCACGCCTGTCACAGGCAATAGCGAAGTCATCACATAATGTGACCAAATATTGATGGAAGACAGAGGCCAAATCATAATAGCAAGGAGAAAAAGTGTTGGTGCTCAGAACACATCCCTGGGGACACTTCTCTTGGATAAATCCGGGAGAGCACATTATTAACCCGAACACGGAAATGCCTGTCAGTTAAAAAGTTCTTAAGGAATAATGGTAGATTGCCTCGAAGGCCTAAGGAGTGGGCTTGGGCTAAAAATATTATACCTCCCAAGTTGTGTCATATGCCTCTCTCAAGGTCAAAAATATGGCAATAACTGAGTGGTTATTCGCAAAGGCATTACGAACATACCGTATCCAAGCGCAGTAGGGGTCTATGGTAAACGTCCCTTACAAAGCCATATTGACGAGGTGGAGAGACTGTTGTGTGTCTCTAATACCACTAAACGTCTATTAAACTAGACGTTCCATTAACTTTGCAAAACTGGCACTGGGTACAGAGCAATGGGACGATAGTGGGAGGTTTCATGTCCCGTAGTGCCTGGTTTTGCGGAAAGGGAGAACAATGGCGGATTTCCACAGCTGTGGAGAACTCCTTGTGACCACGATAAAGATTGTAAAAAAAAGGCGTAATAGGACTGCAATGGGGGCCGACTGATGTAAATGTGGTAGCTACGAATATGAATGTCGTCGGGCCCAGCTCCGATGATCGACAAGCTGAGAGTGTTGCTCCAGTTACTTGAAGTGTAAAAGGCACATTATACTGTTCTTCTCTGAAGAAAGCAAAGCCAAGGGTGCTAACTCTCTGGCAGACTTTGAGGAAAGAAATAGGGGCATAGGATGGAGTCCCTGAGAAATACGAACCAGATGATTGCCAATTTTCATTGGCAACATCTAGTGGGTTTGCTATAATCAACACCGGCAACCCGCAGAACAGGAGCCGGTCAGAGAATATTTACCACTCTAGTTTTTCGAGACTTTTTTTCCAGACTGCACTCATAAGAAGCAAGGTGATGGGGAGACATAATCTTGCCAGCAAGTGCGTTTAGCGTCACGGATGATCATGGCGAGCGATCGCAACGCTTCTGTTTAAAATCAAGGAGTCGCTCTGTGGTTCTATTGTACCGGTACCTGCCCCATGCAGCGCTTTCAAACGTACTTGCACGAGCCACAAGCAGGAGAACCACCAAGAGCACGCATTCTGAGAATGCCTTGTGCCCAAAGTTTGGGGGTTATAGAAATAGAAGCTGCGGTGAAAACGGAGACGAGAAGAGGTTGTAAAAGCCTCATCGATGGAGGACGAAGAAGATCCTCTTAAAAAACAGTCAGGTGTAGTAAAGTCCAATTTGCCCGATTAAATTGCCACGTGGGTGCGAAGAGGTGGCGAATATATGAAGGGGAATAAGAATGATTGGGAAAAATGATCACTGTCATGTAAGTCCGGAGAACAGACCAAGTAAAAGTCTAATGCGTGGAGGAAAGCAAACCTGAGAGATCGATGCAAGAGAGAGTATGAGTCGAGGATCAAAATGGGTGTGAGTACCTGTATTTAAAACATGGAGGGGGTGGTGGCAAGAAAGCCACTAACTGAAATCTCGGGAATCACAGTGAGACCTGCCCAGAGGAAATGGTGGGCATTAAAATCACCAAGTAACAGAATCGGTGGCGTAATGACAGAACAAGGAAGGCAAATCCGAATAGATAATGCCCGAGAAGGAGAGAGATATAAAGACAGAGCGTATACCAACCTATGTAAGTTGCTACGGGCTGCTGTTGTAATGCAGCGAATATGAACAAATAGCTGATGGTACGGACTATCAGTGCGGAGAAGAAGGGCACTTTCATTAAAGGTCCCATCAGGAAAAGGATCTGAAGAATACAATAAATTATAGCCCTGAGATGTAGAAATAACAGCAGAGTGTAATTTTGGTTTCTTATAAGCAAACACCAACAGGGCAAACTGGGAGAGTAAACATCTGGAATCTCACACCCGATTAACCCCTGAGGGCCGCGTATATTCCACTGTAAAAAGGTCCATGATTGGCAATGATAGAGATACTTTGAAATCCGCAGGTAAGGGTTCCTACGGACTAGAAGGGGTTAGAAAAGTCCCCATGCGAGGCATGGAATAAATGTTCAAAGCAGCGAAGTGAACGTGCGCTGTTGAAGAAAGGAGTTGCGCCAAATGGAGCAGAGGAAGAGAAAGAGCGGAAGGTGGATCAGTGTCCATTGATGGTATTTGGTCTCTGGCAATATATTCAAGATTTGCTCAAGGTGTTCGGAATTCAGAGATTCGTATGGGAGACAATATTGGGAATGTAGTGGAGGATAGTAAAGATTGGAACTGTATTGGACTGACCAAGGTAGGGGGGGGCGAAAGGGTGGAGGGAACTGGAGAAGCGTGGCAGGGGACAGAAAGAGACAGGAACCTGGGAGGGTGGCAGAAGAGGAAGAAACTGGGAGGGAACAGGGGAGGAAGGTAATTTACGAGGAGGAGGGTGAACTCTGCACTTGTAACTGAGCCAGTGGAGGGGAAGAACTAGGGACAGAGACAGGGAGGGTAAAATGAGGAGGTGGAAGATGGTAGGAGTGTTACCGGACCTTTTTTTGACTTTTTGAGAGTAGAGGACGAATTGGGAAGAGGTGTCGTACAGGTCTCGTCGATACTGAAGGCTTGTAAGAGAGAACTCGAAGAAGCGAGATTAGACTGAGGCGTTGAAGTAGGGACGTCTGAGCCGAGACAGCAAAGGATTAGATACAGGAGTGATTATGGGAGAGGTAACCCCAGGGTGGGTGTAGAAGTGGGATACCAAAGTGGGGGGAACGTTTTGAAACACGGAATAGAAACACGTGGAGTCTCCCTTGAGGCGGAGATTAGAAAACTGCCATGGCATAAGGGAGACCTCTGTCTCTGAGTAACGGATTTCCCAGCTCGTTTAAATAAGACTCTACAACAACGCAGAGTAAGGAAGGGTGAGCTCATGACATTAAGGCAAGAGGGCAGAATCGATTGCAAAGACGTATTAGAATGTCATCGGCACCACAGACTGGGCATTCGGCGATAGATCTGGCAATAGTTCGCTGATGGCCAAATCGCCTAGCAATTTCTACACTGTTTGTGGTGTAGGGCTCACCACCTTCGAACTTGTAACCGATGTCCTGCTAATAAAACTGAGGATGGGAGTTTCTCCGGCTGTCAAAAGTTAAACGAGCCACATTGCTGGGTATCGTCTCCGCCCACGGGCAGAAGAAGTAAGTGTCTACCTTGAGGATTGGAAGATCTGGGAGTTCCAGCGTTTCTAGAATGTCGGTGCCCCCATGTCTGGAAATTTTGTTAACTATGGTATGGGGGCAGAATAACGGTACCACTACAAGAATTGAGGGAATGGATGTTTTTCAAGGGTGACAAGGAACAGTATCTATATGGAAGACAAGACAGCTGCACGAGCGGGTAGTCATTCTGCGTACAGTAAGATGCGCGTACCGCTCTTAAGAGCATGAAAAGAAATAACTTTAACCAACATGCGTAGGATGCCTTGCCAATACTATGGTCAGAAAGATAGGCCAGTAATGAAGTTGGTCGTAAAGTGAAAGAATTTAGTCCACTGATCATCTGAAACTGAGCGTGAAAGGTAGTGAAGGACGTGTCGATCGTTGTCTGAGAAACGCGAAGGTGATGGTGGAGAAGTATCATCACAGTAAATTGTCCTTGACTTTTAGCGTGGACCAGAGTGGTCCGACGTGAACGGTTCGGCGATTTTGAAAATGCCCGCACCGTAGAGGGAGAGGCCGGAAGCCATAGCAGAGGAGAGCGAAGGTCTTGATAAATCGACAGAAGTCAGCGAGGCCACAGTACTGAAGCGGGTGAGGAACAGTCACCGGCAATAGGTACAAGCATGAGGAATGTCTGAAGAGTGGTCCAAAACGAGGCGGGGGTCTGACGGGTGCGGTATCAAGAAGGCCCCGGGGTACCAGTTCATGACAGGCTGCCATGGCTAGGTTTACTTTCTTTCTTTTTAGTTTTTAAGAAAAAAAAGAAAGAAGAAAAGAAAATAAAAATAAAAAAAAGAAAAAAAAAGGGGGGAACCGGGGAGGGATAGTTCCTAGGAGGAATGAAAGGGCCAAAATCACCCTCCACGCCCAAGATGACTCGACACCGCTAGTAGGGCAGATCAGCAATGGACCCCGTGCCATACCCTACCTCCTTCATGCCAGTAAACCAGCAATCTGGGATAGCAACCTCACACTGCCGAGCTACCTCGGTGGACAAAAAGAGGGGCGTCCGGCGGATATCCGCCCCAACAAAGCCATAAACCTCCTTCAGCCACACCCCCGGAATCCGAAAAGGGTTCTTTTCCAAGATACACCCGTCGCCTCAAAAGACACCCCATAGCTACTCCGGTGAGATACTGAGAGGGATCGGACATCTCTCGGCAATACCAGATTCCACGCAAACTACTACGCACCGCCAGAAACCTCAAACGAATGGATGGACCCCGGTTCCTTTCCCTACCTAGGAAACTAGCGCGCCTGTGGGAGAAATCCCAAAGGACAAAAAGAGGAAGGGCAAAAGGGAGGATTGGGAGGAGAGGAGGAAAGGAAAAAGGGGAGGATGGGGAGGATGGGAATAGGGGAGGGGAGATGGGGGTAATTAGGTTCGGTCTGAAGGAAGAAGACCGATAGGTCTATTCCTCAGACCAAGAGCCTCTTCACCACGCCAAGGAGCCCCCCTTGAAGAGGAGAGAGTATGGAGGAGGTGAACGTATTCAGATATTTGGGATGGACGTGTCAGCGGATGGTCTATGAAGATGAGGTGAATCATAAATTGATGAGGGAAAAGAGTGAGTGGTGCACATTGAGGAGGTCTGTGGGAGACAAAGAACTTTGTCCTTGGAGGCAAAGAGGGGAATGTATGAGAGTATATTTTACCAACGCTCTTAAATGGGTGTGAAGCGTGGGTGATGAATGTTGGCAGCGAGGAGAAGCTGGAGAGTGGAGATGTCATTGTCTTAGGGCAATGTGTGGTGGTGAATATAATGCAGAGAAATTCTAGAGGTGTGCGGGGTCGGTGAGAGCGGGGAGGAGGTGGCCGGGATTACAAAAACTGTTGTCCAGAGGGCTGAGAAGGGGTTGTTGAGGTGGTTCGGACATGTAAAGAGAATGGAGCGAAACAGAAATGACTTCAAGAGTGTATCAGTCTGTAGTGGAAGGGAAGGCGGGGTAGGGGTCGGCTAGAAGGGTTGGAGGGAGGGGTAAAGGAGGTTTGTGTGCGAGGGCTTGGACTTCCAGCAGGCATGCGTGAGGCGGGTGGTGGGGATGAGGGGAGTGGATGGAGACAACAGGTTTATATTACTTTGACGCGATGCTGGTTTGGAGTTGTGAGCAAAGTAACATTTTATGAAGGGATTCAGGGAAACCGCCAGGCAGCCGACTTGAGAGTCTGAGAGAATGGAAGTACAGTGCCTGAGCATCTGAAGGAGGGTGTTAATGTTGCAGTTTAAAAAACAGTAGTGTGAATCACCCTTCTGGCAAGACAGTGATGGAGTGGAATGATGGTGAAAGATTTTCTTTCGGCCACCCTGCCTTGGTGGGAATCGGACGGTGTGAATAATAAAAAAAAAAAAAAAAATTTATAAGGTTCATTATTCAGTATTTATTTGTTTGGGTGAGTACGTGATCTTTGAGAAGAGACTTGAATTTATAAACAGGTAGTGTTTCTTTTATATTTACAGGTAATGAATTCCAGATTTTAGGGCCTTTTATGTGCATTGAGTTTTTGCATAGTGTGAGATGGAGACGAGAAACATCGAAAGAGGATCTGTGCCTTGTGTTAAGGTCTTGTGTTCTGTTGACAGTTGCAAGGAGATGTTTGAGGGGAGCATGACCAGGGACCCAGGAGAAAATGAATTCTTTGTTTTTGCTAGAAATGCAGCACAATCAAAGTTATATACAAAGAACTAGGGGATGAGGAGAATTAATTTTTTGATACCCTGCAAAGCACTAAAGTCTGAAACTACCACAATAGTGATTATGGCCTGGATGCATAATCACTATGAGAAATGCATATCAGGTTCACAGTGAAAATGCTGACATTAATTGCCTCACCAGGTCTCTTTGACTCTGCGGTGTCGTAGATTTTGTTTTATTCTCCAATCCAAAGGTCCAACAATAAGTTTTCAAAGTATAAGCATTTTATACATTTTAATATTCAGTATATTCTTACATCCAAAAGCTTATTTACAGATCTTATCTACCTTGTATAACAATACATGAAGTAATTAATGACAAGGGGAAAATGGGAGCACTATATCACTCACAGCAATAAAAGAGCAGTAAGTCAGTTTTTTGTAAATATAATAACAGCATTATTAAATAATTATTATTGATAATAATTATATTACTACTAATAATAATATTACTGATATTAATAATATTAATAATAATAATATAGTCAGGCTCCTGAAGTTTAAATTAAACACATGGGTTCATCCACTTGAAGGGGGGGGGGGGGAGGCTGCAAGAGATGGGGGACAAGGAGGGGGAAAGTTACCTATTTCCTGTATGAAGTTCAATTAGCGGGAAATGACCATATTCACAAAGAGCTCGACTTTGCCTATCCTCTATCCTCCTTTCTCCCCCCCCCCCTTTTGCTCCTGTTAAAGTAGCAGCAGACACCCACTGTTGATCTCACCTTATAATGCATCCTGTCTGACCAATTATGAAAATCCAAAGACAAATTCCTAAGAATAATTTCCCAAACAGACTTTGGTTCTATTACAATTTCAAATTTTAAATATATATATTACCTTATCATTAAATTAATGGTAATGAAAATAATAAAAAAGTACATACTGAACAGTGATAATAACAAAAATGATAATACATTCTGAACATTACCAAGAAATTACAGCATGTCACCCTTAGGTTGAATGCAATAAGTGAATGCAGCAATCACCTCACTGGTATCAAAATTACTGTGAGAATAAGACCCCTGTTGCAGGACAAGCTTTTATTAATGCTAGAGGGATATAGTACTTCTAGAAAGTTTGCCTCCATTATACCCAGGTATACTATACACAGGCAGCACAAATATTAAAATATAATTGTTCTAATTAGAATTGATTGTTGGTAATTAAGGTACATGTAAAGTAACAATCACTGAAGTTAATTTGAGGCTTATCAAAATGCCACTTTTCAACCCACACCAGTGACTACCTAGATGCAGACTGGCCATACAGGCATTTGGGCAATGCTTGGTGGGCCATTGGGCTGAGTTAGGAAAAAAAATAAAAAATAAATAAAAAATAACGAAAAATTGAGGTCATAGCCACTGTACAAAGGCTGAAATGAAAATGGAATGTGCCTTAGCTGAGCAGTGAAAACACATATCTGACTCTCAGTAGTTAATGAGCTAACCTGTTAGGTGATGGATGCCTGGGCCGGTTTTAAGACCAGTCTGCTTCTGTCTACCTCACTAATCAATTAGTATAATGCTTTATTAACTAATAACTTAATGAAGTCATGAGTCGAAACAAGTGTCCCAAAAAAGCGAGTTCTGAAACTTGTTTTTTTCTTCACTTTTGTTGGCAGTATGTAATTTGGAGTCACCAAAATTTCTCAGCAGTTGATCGTTGCTATGATGAATTACCCTATTTACCGTCGCACAACACAACACAACACAACACAACACACACACACACACACACACACACACACACACACACACACACACACACACACACACACACACACTTACTTTAACCCGTAAACGGTCCAAGCGTATATATACGTTCTTACTACTAGCGCCCCCAAACGTATTTATAGGTTGTACTTTCCTGCCTCCAAATTTGGCAAGATTGGCCTGAGATGCCTGGTCAGCATAGAATGCGTCTTAACATTCGTTGTGCACCATATTAATAAAATCTGGGAGCACTTAGTACCTTGTGGGAGCGCCAGTTATATTGAGTGCCAGCTAGAGCAAACAGTGCGGCAAACACCAGGGATTCACTGATGTAATGTCATATTAACACTCCCCTTTTAAGAGGAAAGTGATGTTCACCCCAAGTTTAGGGACTGTCTATCTGTCTATCTCTGAATGTCTATCTCTATCTGTCTCTGTCTATCTGTCTATCTGTCTCACAGGTACACACAAATACAATTATATATAATGTAAATTACCTAGGATAACCTGAAAATTCTGAAGTGCTATACTGTGCTTGTAGATATAATGCTTAAGAATACCTGTTGATTCACAGTGGCTCTCTGAGACAGAGAGGCAAGCAGAGAGATGGAAAGAGACAAGCAGAGAGATAAGACAGAGAGACAGATAATCAGAGATATGAGCTCATCAAATGTCACAGCTTATCTCTGCACTCTCGCTGGCACCCATCAAATGTCATAACTTGTCTCCTGTTATCACTGTCATCCCAGATGCTTGTCACTGAACACTTGTCTTACACATTGCTTCAAGGGAACTTTTTCTTCCTTCCTTCTTCCTCCTCCTTCCTTCTTCTTCTTCTATACTCCCGTGTATCCAAAACATTGCTGGGATCTATAAATACTCTGTATATATTCCTAGACAATAGTAAATGACCAAGGCAGGTGTAAATGTCCACTTGTCAATGTGTTTGTGACAATGTGAGTACAATTTCAGTACCTAATACAGTGGACCCCCGGTTTACGATATTATTTCATTCCAGAAGTATGTTCAGGTGCCATTACTGAGCGAATTTGTTCCCATAAGGAATATTGTGAATTAGATTAGTCCATTTCAGACCCCCAAACATACACATACAAACGCACTTACATAAATACACTAACATAATTGGTCGCATTGGGAGCTGGTCGTAAAGCGGGGGTCCACTGTATTAGTGTCAGAACAAAGATCGGTTATGAATTGACAAGAACTACTACAAATTGTAATTATCAGAACATAAAAATTATATAAAATAATATGAAAACCAGAAAAAAGGTATATCAGCAACACTTCTGCAAGCGGCAGGACTCCATGTCGCCGTCAGGTGATTGCCAAGTGCCAACTTCGCACCCTCATATCTGGATAAGTACTGACCCTAAATTTTTTTTTTATCCTAAAACACTTAGAAAAATGTGCTCTTTATTTCTATATAAAAAAAAAAAGAATTTTGTTTAATTTTCAAAATATTCCGGGTACTGGGGTAGCGAACGTATATATACGTTTGGACCATTTACGGGTTAAAAACAAAGTCCAAAAAATTGTTCTGCATTATTTATCCGAGGATTTTAAGGAGTGTTCCAACATAAAACCATAAAAAAAAAAATATTTTTGCCACTATTTACAAGTTGAGGCAGTGTTGGGCCATGGCAACATGAGGGCCATGACAACATGAGGGCCATGGCAACCTGAGGGCCATGACAACCTGAGGGCCATGACAACCTGAGGGCCATGGCAACATGAGGGCCATGGCAACCTGAGGGCCATGGCAACCTGAGGGTCATAGCAACCTGAGGGCCATGGCAACCTGAGAGGTCATGACAACCTGAGGGCCATGGCAACCTGAGGGGTCATGACAACCTGAGGGGTCATGACAACCTGAGGGCCATGGCAACTTGAGGGCCATAACCTGAATGCCATGACAACCTGAGGGCCATGACAACCTGAGGAGCCACGATAACCTGAGGGTCATGACAACCTAAGAGCCATGACAACATGAGGGGCCACAACAACCCGAGGGTCACAACAACCCGAGGGTCACAACAACCCGAGGGTCACAACAACCCGAGGGTCACAACAACCCGAGGGTCACAACAACCCGAGGGTCATAACAACCCGAGGGTCACAACAACCCGAGGGTCACAACAACCCGAGGGTCACAACCCGAGGGTCACAACAACCAGAGGGTCACAACAACCCGAGGGTCACAACAACCCGAGGGTCACAACAACCAGAGGGCCACAACAACCCGAGGGTCACAACAACTCGAGGGTCACAACAACCCGAGGGCCACAACAACCCGAGGGTCACAACAACCCGAGGGCCACAACAACCCGAGGGTCACAACAACCCGAGGGTCACAACAACCAGAGGGCCATTCAAACCCAGTAATTTCTGAGTTACAACAGCATGTGTTTTTATTAATTAATTTAACAAATTAAATAACAAAACATTGTGTAGCTAACAATTTTCAATACAGTTTAAAGAAACCTTTTTTGGATTTTAAACAAAATATCAGTAACTTTTCTCTAAAATTCTGGCAATAAAATGGCAACAATTTGTTTACAAGTTTTCTTCACTTTGAAAATTTAGGAAGAATCAGAGCTCTACAGATGTCTTGAGGTGAAGAGCTCTTGATCCAGAGAAATGGGTCTACTCTTCCTATCTTTAGATCAAACCTGACTGCCTCCCATTCCCAAGAAACCAGAAGACCCCTATGGGTTTAGTGTTCTCACTAAATTAAACAAAAAAAAAATCTACTGATGCAGTTTTTGGGAAGGAAGGCATGCCCTCAGTATACTACTGGGCATTTCCTGTCAACATCTCTAGTAAAAGGAATTTATGCAGTAATAATGACAAAAATTAATGAGAAATTCCAGGACTAGAATGTTTTTCATGTATATTAAATCGATCTTGATCCTCTTTACAAGGATCTGGAAAGTGGGTTACTTTAAACTGGAAGTTATCATTCTACATCTAGAAGTGGCATAATACTGTACCCAGCAAGAGCTGTCAACACACTACTGCAGAACTAATGTTGCATTCTAGGGACAGATTTTAAAACAAGGAAAATTCCCTGCCATGTTTATGGACATGTAGGGCCACAGTAATCACCAGACACTTCTACAACAATAAGCAGGAGAAACTTTAAAGTATTGTGTAGTGAACGATATAAGTGTTTCAGCTGGTTAAAGTCCCAGGAAATTTTCCTGCCATGTTTGTGGATAAGTTGGGTCACATTACCCATCATCATCATCATCATCACACTTGTATAGTATCAAACAATTTAATGTAAACTAAAATTCTTTCTCATCACTTTTTAACATATTCTAAACAAGAAAACTGTGTGAAGGTATAAGTGCATAAAGTGATCATGAAGCCCCAGGAATTTTCCTTATGTTTGTGGACATGTAGAGGCAAGTTAAACATCACCAAACAATTATATAACAACAAATGGGAGAAACAAGGAATTTATGGGAAGGTAAAACTCTTCTATATGATAAAGTTATAATGGTTACTGGCACAATGTTGATGTTGTTGGGGGTTTGAGGGCCACCACAGCTGCTTATTATTTTCTCGGGAAGAAACACACACAACTAAGTCAAGAACTAGCTTCTTCCTGCCTTGAAAATTATAGGTAATGGTGGTAGGTGATGACAGGTGGTGGTGGCAGTGGTAGTTGGCCAACAACCCTCTCAACACATTTCAAGGTCAAACAAGCAACTTTTATTTATTTATTTATTTATTTATTTATTTAAAAATTTGTGCACACATACAGAGGTACAAAAAATACAGAAAAGAGCAGTATGCCAAAGCCACTTATACTATGCATAGCATTACGGGCTGGCTTAAAATTAACTTAAGATGAACTAAGCAATGATGACATCGGTGATAAAACTTTAATGTAAACAGATTACTATAAAGCACAAGTGAGTATTACAAGGACAGGTCATATGGTTGTATGCATTGTTGTACATTCAGTAGAATGGAGTATTCTGTTAGGTAGTGTATTTAAAAAATAATAAAGTTAGATTGGGTTTTAGGTTTAACATTTATGTGATATAATTGTGAGAAACATTTAAGATATACAATTTATAAGGTTCAGTTATTCAGTATTTATTTGGTTTTGGGTGAGTAAGTGATCTTTGAGAAGAGACTTGAGTTTATAAACAGGTAGTGTTTCTTTTATATTTACAGGTAATGAGTTCCAGATTTTAGGGCCTTTTATGTGCATTGAGTTTTTGCATAGTGTGAGATGGACACGAGGAACATCAAAGAGTGATCTGTGCCTTGTGTTATGGTCATGTGTTCTGTTGAGGTTGGCAAGGAGATGTTTGAGGGGAGGGTTAATATCAGAGTTAAGTGTTCTATGTATGTAATAGGTGCAGTAATAAGTATGAATGTTTTGTATGGTGAATAGGTTTAGTGTATTGAATATTGGTGGAGTGTGCTGCCTATAGTGAGAATTTGTTATCCACATGATTTGTGAGCTTACTGTAGTTGCTGACCTAGGAGTTACAATGGGCACTGGAGTCACCGAGTAGCTTTGCAAACACTAAAACAAATGCATTTTCCTTGATCTACCAGTGTGCTCTCTTGTTTAAGTCAATCAGTTATTCACAACAAAACTTTTCACATGTATTCATGTGTGAAGGGTGATGGCAGTAGTGGCTGGATAGGCAGTAATCTTTATGTATGAGTTTGTTATGTGTGAATTCACTTTTATTCGATAATCCACTTATACACGTAATTTCCAATATGTGATACAGATTCACTCTTATGTGATAAGAGCAATTCATAAAACAAAGATTTCTAAAATTAAGAATTAAATGATGGCCTGAATGAGGTTACTACAGCTGCCATGACCTTGGATTATTATTATAATAAAAAAAAAACGCTAAACCAACAAGAGTCATACAGCGCTGTGGGACAGAAAATAGTGCTGAGGCTATTAACAGCTAGATGGAGAGGGGATCAAAGGTGAGGGGAGAAAAAGGCTGGAAGGGAAGCCAAGGGCTGAGTGTCAAAGTTCGTACAGTAAAGCAGTTGCTGACACAAAGTCAAAAAGTGATTGCAAGTCAAAGGCAGGGCCATCTGCAAGAAGGGAAGATAAGGCAAGAGTGGTAGGGTGGCGGCATCGTTGGAGGTAAATCCTGTGAGCTCACTGGTAAATTGGGCAATTGACAAGAAAGTGAAGAACCAAAATAGGGACCCGACAAACTTCACAGAGAGGAATAGGGTGTCATTCCATGAGATACCCATGGGTAAGGCGAGTATGGCCAATGTGGAGCCGGGAGAGTGCAGTCTCCCGAGTACGGCAACAGTGGTAAGAATGTGGTCACAAACCTAAAAGTGGTTTAACAGAGTGCAATTTGTTATGGTGCATGCCCGATCACCGTTGTTGTCAACAGATGTGAAGACGGGCTGAGATGACTGGAAAATAATCTCTGAACAGAATACCCCTATAGGAAACCAGAAGATCATGCACTATTGACTGCACAGCAGCATCCACTTGTTCACTGCCCTTCACATCAATGTGTCCAGGGACCCAACAGAAAACGACATCTTTGCTTTTGCTAGCCACATGGCGCAACCATAGTTGAATACAAAGGACTAATGGATGAGGGGAATCAAATTGTTTAATGGCTTGTAAAGCACTGAGGGAATCTAAAATGATCACAAACGTCAAAGGCAGCATATATGTAATATGAAGAAGTGCTATGAGGATGGCATACAACTCAGCGGTAAAAATACTAGTTGAGTCTGACAAATGACCTCAGACAACATCGTCTGGGAATACTGCTGTGAACCCAACACCGTCAAAAGATTTAGAACCATCTGTATAAACAGCGATGGCATGAGCATGTGACCAGAAGTGATCGAGAAAGAGAGAACGAGAAGCAGTTGTAGGCATGAGAGCTTTGGCGCACGGTATTAGGGGAGAACAGACACGAACCATCGGAATTTCCCAAGGGGGAAGGGAAAAGGCAGACGCTAAATGAACATACAAGATCATGAGCTTGTGATGAAAGGATACATTTTGGCCAACATGTTGTATAAGAGCTTTACAAATACACCTACCATCCGACTTACGACCGAGTTCGGTTCCAAGAAACTGGTCGTAAGTCAAAATGGTCGTAAATCGAACTTTACTGCTGAATATCAACAAAATATTTTTGTAATAACTTTTATTGTTTTATTTTGGTATTTCATGTTCTACTTTACTTTTTATGCTGTTAGTACTGTATTTTATACTGTAAGGTTTAGGATAAACACTGTGTACAACACAAAAAGTTGTTTATTTCCCAGAAATTTGGCATAAAAAACACGGTCGTAAGTCGAGTGGTCGTAAGTCGAGCAGGTCGTAAGTCGGATGGTAGGTGTACTATGATCAGAAAGATTATCAGCTGGAGCTGTCGGGTGTAGGGAAAATAATTTAGTCTACTGTGTACTTGTAAATATGGTGTGCAAACGAAGTGGGTATTGTGTAGGTCATTTTTGGGTAGAATCAAAGAGGTGGTGGTACTGCAGGCAGTTGGACCTGAGGTCACACCATATTCGGGGAAGCCAGGCGCATTGTTAAAGGCACACAAGAGGCAGAGGCAGAGGCACCTCAGCACCTGGAGCAGGTGATGAAGCGTCACCAGTAGAAGGTACAGGGGTATGAGAAGAGTCTAGAGAATGGTCCAATAACGAAGCCGGGTCAGAACAGGATGTGAGAACAGAAAGGGGCCTAGGAGGAAGAGGGTTATCACAGAACAAAAACTCCATGATAGTGGTGGTTCTTTCTTGTTATTTTAAAGAAAAAAAGAAAGAAGGAAAAAAAAAAAAGAGGGACAGTGGAGGGACAGTCACTAGAAGGCATGAAAGGGCTGTAAGTTCTTCCTGTCATCCGAGAGGGCCTCAGGCCCACAAGCAGTACAGATGAAGAGTGGAACCCGTGCCATGCCCTGCCCTTCATGCCAGTAAACCAGCACTCTGGGATAGCAACCTCACATCTACCGAGCCACCTCGGTTGACAAAAGAAAGGGCAGTCAAAAACCTGCCAAGAAGTGCATCTCCTTTGGCTGTCACCTCCCAGAACTGACGGGCAGCCTCTGACGATACACCCATCATCTGTAGGACATCGCGCCCACTTCTTAGAATCTGGGAAGGGGAGCAGGGCACCTCCCAGACTCGCAGAATTCCATGGCAAACGACAGCACCCCCAAGGAAACCCTACGGAGTGGGATGAACCCCAGCACACTTCCCCCTACCTAGAAACCGTAATGTCAGAGGGGAAGACTCCAGAGACCACAAATGAGACGGGGAAAAGGGAGGGGCTGGGAGGGTGGTAGGAAAGGGGGAAAAAAATGGGTATGGGAGGATGCATGGGAAGGAGGATTGGAGTTACTTTAATTCAGTATAAGGAATAAGACCAAAAGGGTTTAATTCCTTAGACCAAGAGCCTCTTCGCTATGTCATGGAGCCCCCCCCCCCCCTTGAAGTGACCAATGACCTTGGAATGCATCAATTTTTTTACAAACAGCAAAGAACATCTTATATGTATGTGAGGCGCAGATGTTATCAGGAAGGTTATGGTGTGCTATGACAAAGACACAGGAAACCTCCTACCACCATACATAAATGTTCTCCAGTAAATTAACAAAAATCTCCACAATTCATAAAGTTAAAATGAATAATGTAATATAGCAGTTAAATTCCAGTATTTACAGCAAATATCTAAGCTGCGTGTGATCACTTTGTTGATATATTGTACATGCATGTGGATAGGCATCAACTGTGGTTGTGGTGGATGTTGTGAGGTCTTAGGGGCCACAATGAACTGAGAGTTACATGAACCCTACAATCAGCTGTTTAGTGAACTCAAGATGCTGTACTAAACCTTGCCAAGTTGCCCAGAGGACCACAGAAGAGCAGGTGTGGGAGATTATGGCATGTCTGGAGAGTGGGTCATTGCCTGCTCCACCAAGGAGCAGGAGAGCCTCACTCAACACCACAAAAAGCAGCAGCAATCCTTTATGGAATACCTCCACATTTTACTACCTAACCACATACTGTATAAGTCTTCACAAAGGTAACTACTTCCTGAACCCTACACAAATTTACAGCCACGGCCTTACAATCTCTACACTTGCTACAATGCATCACCACCCTCCACATCACCCTTCACACAGCTAAACTCTACTACTATGTTGTGATCTATGTACAAATGTAGGACTGGTATGTGTTTACATGCAGTGACAAATTCAGTGTTTTAAGTATCTTCAATACCTCCTTTGACCTCTTTCTCACCCACCTCTCTTTCACTTCTACTATGGGTGCCCACAATACTAGGTATGTAATTATGTACATGACACAGAATATACAGTACATATATTATAATATACAATAAAAGTTTGAAAGAAAAGCTCCTTGGAAAATCAGGGAGTGTTTAGTTTACCTGTGTGACTAATGCACTGGTATATCTTATTTATTTATTTATTTTAATTTGAACATCTTTATTGAAGGAAAATATATAACATACAAATGAGACAAGTTTCCAAGACTTTGTTTCCTATAGAAATCTGGACTAATTTGTTTTATTTTGGTAATGATTGTCAAGAAAGAATTCTAGAGCTAATGACATTAAAATTTCTTGCAGAATACTGAATGAGGTAAATAGATACAAAACAAAAATTACAAATAGTAGCAGAGTGGACAGTTATGGCAAACTTGTCATTCAGGCTGGATTGGATATACTACTGCACTGAAGGCCTTAAGCTAGTCGTCTTAAAACTCCCATAAAAAAATATTTTAGTCAATACTCTCTGTAAAGAAATAATTAGTCAGCTTCAAAAATCATACAAACGATGATCAGAGGCAATCTTTACATATGATCCATAGGACCAAATCTATATGAAACTTCTGAAAAGAATTCGGGAAATAAATTGTACCACAGCCCATTAAGACATCATGGTTATAGTACGGGTATTACAGACTTGACCCCACATCAAATACAGACACACAGTAGCCAGGGTCCACCCCCACATGATAGTCATTGCTTAAACAGATCAATACAAAGCTAGGATAAGCAGGTTACCAGATCTCACTAAATACACTATTTAGGGTCATACAGAGCTATCAATCCACCAAAAACTCCATCAAGAACCAGTAGGACACTTACAATCCCCTAAACTTATAACCGAATCACCTAACAACCACCTACTCATAACCCTCAACAAATTATGACCCTTTTTTTCTAGTGGCAATACAGCCCCCTCAAAACATAACATATTAAGAGTATAATATGGTTCCAGAATATTACACCCATTAAACTTACATCACCTGAAAAAGGGTTTGACTTCTGAGGCTCAACTTAGATGGGACTTTCCAGGAGACCAATTCAGTATAGTTAGTAGAGAGAAGGGTTCTCTGTATTCACAAAATGGAGCCAAAGCTGCATGGTCAACATCGTGGCCAGGCAGATGAGTTGATGGCAGATGACATTGTATTAAGGGGGCATTAATGTGTTTGAAGAATGTAACTTGGCAAAATGAAGGTAGCACTGTCCAGAGTGAAGGCAGTTAAGAGGAAATCCAGGACATTGCCAAAGAGTCAAAATGAATTCCCTGTGTCACAGCCAACAAGCCACTGAATTCGCTTCATGAAATGGAGCATGATACCAGTACATAATTTAGCAACTTGCAACAATTTGATCATACTTTCGAAATGTTGTTCTTGAGCAGCAAACTTCGGTGCAATAAGAGGTAAGAATTGTGTCTACAATACTACCAGACATTAGAAAGTATTGCACCATTCAGTCCCCCTGGCCTTGACAAAAGTAACGTACCTTTGACTTGTTCCACCTCAGCTTGTGATAAAAGTAATTACTTCAATTATTCAGTCCTTCACCTCTTCTTCGTGTAGTCCTCCAGTAGTTTTTATCCACTTCTGTATTCAACTGAAGAAGCGTGCTGCAGAGCAAAACATTTCAAAATAAAAATACCCATGGAGTTTGCACACAATCCTTATTCATCAGTAGAAGACAAATAATGAGACCTTTAAACCATACCCCGGCCGGTGAGTTGAACCCGGTCATAGAGTCGCAAACCCTCCAGCCCCTCACGCGCGTTACCAGCTATACCCACAGCCCACACTAAGATTCATCCAACTAGGTATCTTACTTCACACCATAGGAAAGATCGCATAGGCAACCTTGGTGACCACAAATGCAATGTGTTTTTTTTACTAGACGAATCTCCAGCTAGCGTGGCCAGTGACGAACACTAGCTCAGTCCCTTTCACTGCCGTGAAAACGACTCAAGAATCGTAATGGCACATTGCAAATAACAAACCCCCGCCGGGATTGACCCGCGGTCATAGAGTCTCAAACTCCCGCCCGTCACGGCCACGCTAGCTGAGATTCAGTCTGTAAAAACTTGCATTTTTTGTGGTCACAGAGGTGCTCTAGGCTAACATTCCTATGGTGTCGAAATATACCTAGTTGGATGAATCTTTATTGTCGAGCTGGTCAAGTGGCTAACGCGAAGGCTGGAGTTTTGGAGACTCAAGACCCGCGGTTCAATACCCGCCGGGGGTATGGTTTATTTGCAAATCGTGTCATTACGATTTCATGAGTTATGATCCTTATTGAGATGACACTGTTTCTTGTGTAATTTAGGACACAGCATTGCCATAATACAATGACAAAGCTCTACATACAAACACTATCTCACTATACTTACACACAAAAACTCTATTTTGCTATACAAAATACTACAGGAGGCCCCGCTTATCAGCATGTTAGTTCCAGGAATATCCTGTAAAGTGAAAACATAACCCCCCCCTCCCCTTTTTCAAATGCCATATAAAAGCCTGATAACATGCTTAACATTATCATATATCATCCTATCTTTATATCGTGGTGAAATATATTTTACTGTAGTAAGTCTAAATACAATAAAGGATTGGTATAATTAACCCTTGAGGTTCGACAGGCCCTCTCCAACTCGTTTCTCGGGTGCGCCAAATTTCAAAAAAAAAAAAATATTTTTCTTATGAAAAAATAGTTTTTTTTCTGAACATTATAGGAATAAAAACAAAAATTTACCAACAAACTTTACGCAGATATGAGGCATGAAAGTTTGCAGAAAATGGACCGCATATAGTGGCAACTAGCGCGGACTGCCGCTCACCCGTAACTTTGATTTACTTGTAATGTTTGAATTTGTGTTGTTTTTTTTTTCACTATTTATTTTTTCACATAACTTATGTGCCTATGAGACGCAAAGTAAGGTGGCAATGACATATATACACTCGTTGTATACAACACAATAAGCACACAACCATAATTACATTATATTGTTAACTAAAAACAAACAATACAAAAACATTGTGTTTAATTATTATTGTTTCTATAATATATATACCTAATATACAGTCACTGAACATATTCTCTTTATTTTCTGCACTTGTGGACTCTGAAACATGGGGTCACACACAAGTGGTGGTTATCTTTCTCCCTCAATCTATTCTCTTTCAATCTGTCCCTCTCTCATTCTAACTTCTGTCTATCTCTGTCTCAGCAGTACACATAAATACAATCTACATAGTATAAATTACACTAGATAACCCAAGATATCCAGACAAAGTGCTATACTCTGCTTGAGATGGAGTAAAAGTGATGTCACAGCATGTGGCTCTCTGAGACCAGAGAGCTAGACGATAGACAGATAGACGGGACATGACAACAGACAAACAGACAGACAGAAAAGTTAGATGTACCAGGTACCATGGTACTAGTGTTCGCACCCCCTCCTCCTCCTCTTCTTCCCCTCTTCTCCTCTTCCCCTACTCTTACTCCTCTTCCCCCTACTCTTCCTCATACGCTTCCTCTTCCTTTTCCTCCTACTCTTCCTCTTCCTCCTCCTCCCACTTCCTCCACCTCCTCTTCTTCCTCTCCTCCTACACTTCCTCCTCCTCCTCTTCTTCCTCCTCCTCCTCCTCCACTTCTTCCTCTTCTTCTCTTCCCCCTTCCCCAATCTTCCTACTACAATTCCTCTTCATCCTCCTCTTCCTCTATTCTCTACCTCCTCCTCCTCTTCTTCCTCTTCCCCCTACTCTCCTCCTCATCCTTGTTTGTCTCGTCCATAGTATATTAACAAGGAGTCGAGCATCTTGGTCAAAGTGACATATGTCTCATTACTCCTTTCCCCCCTCTCCGGCCTGTCAAAACATGGGGTCGGATGCTGCTCCCCTCCTCCATTCTATCTAATTATCTTTCTCCCTCATTCTATTCTGTCTATCTCTGTTCTCACAGGTACACATAAAATCAAGTAATACATATATAAATTACCTAGATAAACCAAGAAACAGACAAAGGCTATAAACTCTGCTTGAAGATGTGAGTAAAATGATGACGCCGTCTTGTGCTCTCTGAGACAGAGAGCTAATGGATAGACAGGAGCTATGACAGACAGGCAAATAGACAGAAGAAATGTTTAGTATATCCAGCAAAACAAAGGATGGCTGATGTACATCTCTTCCTTTTGCATCAGCCTACCCTCATAACCCTCATCAAACGTCAGCACTTATCAGATGTTAGCTTCCCCTTATCTTGGTTACTGTCATGTGTGAACATTTATTATTACCATTATTATTATTACCTATTATTAGGTATTTGTTATTATTATGTAATATTATTATATAATTTTTTATTTATTATGTTATAATTAAGTAATCCTATCTTCTCCTCTCCTCCTCCTCTTCTCCTCCACCCCCCCCCCTCCTCTTCCTCCTCCTCCTCCTCCTCTTCTTCCTCCTCCTCCTCCTCTTCTTCCTCCCCTCCTCCTCCTCCTCCTCCTCTGCCTCCTCCTCCTCTTGCTCCTCCTCTCTTGCCTCCTCCTCCTCTTCCTCCTCCTCCTCAGCCTCCTCCTCCTCCTCCAATTCCTTGGAACTAGTTTGAAGACTTGTAGTTCATACTCACTATCATATCATCACCAATCTCACATCTGAGTCAGGATATTGGAAAATAGGGTTTCCTCTTTGATTCTGGTCAACTGAATGACGGCCCAGCACCATAGGTGGAAGGCTGTGTTTTGTCTGGTTTTCCGCACTATTACCCATATTATGATCATAGTTTCGTCAAAACTCAACCAGAACCTTGAATCTCATCTTCACGTCACTTCCATCTTATTATGAACTGTCACTGGGAACAAAATGGTCACAATTCGTCCGAGGAGTGAGAAACTTCTTACCGCAGGCACGTGGAAATTGTGTACTATGAATGGGCATTCCCCACAATGCACCACTGGGACCCAGATTTTTTTCCAACTGCGCACCACCACCACCAGACCCCATTCTCCACATCTAGGCTTATCACCTCTTCCTGCGAATATGAGGCCGCTAGAATTTAGGCGTAACTATACTTCAAAAACCCCGTACGCCTAAACGTTAACTAGTACGACCAAAAACCCTCAAAGGTTAAAAACTGCTGTAATGTAGTACAGTGGACCCCTCGCATAGCGACTTTAATCCGTTCAAGAGGGCTCATGTTATGCGAAATGATCGGTATTGCGAATGAAATGTCCCCATATGAAATACTGAAATCAAATTTAATCCGTGCAAGACACCAAAGTATGAAAAAAAAAAATTTTTACCACATGAAATATACAATTGCCTACACACAAAGAGAAGTATACATGCACAATAGTAATAGTACATCACAATATATATTGTGCATGATATGTACTACTCTACTAAATGAAGAATAAAAGACACTTACCTTTATTGAAGATGCAGCAATGACTGATAGACACAGTGGCCTGGGAGTGCCTTTTCCTCCTGAATACTGTAGGTCCTGTTTGGCATTTTCTTCCAAACAGCCTTAGTCACACTGTGTATGCCACTACGATTCCTTAAATCTCTCAAACCAACCTTTGCTGGCTTTAATCACCAATATGAGCACTAGTTTTTCCAGCATTTTTTCCCAGTTCACCTGGGTGTTAGTCCGACTGGTTGTGGGTTTGCATCCTGGAGACAGATATAAGAACCCCAATGGAAATAATAGACAGTCTTCGATGACCTGACCTTTTTTGGTTAACCTGGTGGCAAAATCCGCTGGTTAATTGTTACTTGGTAATTCTCAATTAAGCCTCACCCACAACGGTGCTACAGCAGCATGCAGCAGCAACTGACAGTGCAACAGCACTGCACGCTGACATGTGCTACATCAGCAGCAGACGATGCTACAGCAGCAGCAGAACGGAACTAAAGCAGCACGACGTTGGTACAGCAGCCGCAATCAGCAGCAGCAGGACAGTGCAGCAGCAGCAGCAGCAGCTGACGTGGTACAGCAGCAGCTGACAGTGCAGCAGCAGAGCTGACGGTGGTACAGCAGCACACACTTACCACCAATAGTACGAATGGTTGATTGGTTTAATTATACAACCTGCCAGCTCGGAGACACGCAGACGCCACTTTCATACTATATCAAAGACTTTTTCTTCATCTCTATATTAATGTCTCACCCTTATTGCTTGTAGGGTTGGCACTAGAGCTTTCTTGGGCCCATGGTCACTTATTTGCCGATAAAATCACCAAAAACCTGTAATAATACAAAATGTTTCCGAATTGTATGCTTGGATGGGTTCAAAACCCCCCCCACGGAGGCAGGCTTTAAACAATGCCACCGCGGCACATGTGAAAGGCTGGCTAAGGCGCACAATTGGACGCGTCTCGACCCAAGAGCGTGAGCGGTTTTTGAGCGTATGCGAGACAAAATTTTTGCCGATAAAAGTGATCAGTATGGTATTGTAACGTTATGTGATGCGATACGGTATGCTGGGGGTCCACTGTTAATATTGCTGTAAAGCAAAGTAAAAGTGGACCCCCGTTTTAAGATATTATTTCATTCCAAGTATGTTCGTGCCAGTACTGAACGAATTTGGTTCCCTCATAAAGGAATATGGTGAATTAGATTAGTCAATTTTCAGACCCCCAAACATACACGTACAACCGCACTTACATAAATACACATACATAACTGGTCCGCACTGGGAGCTTGATCTAAAGCGGGGGTCCACTGTACTGTAAAAATGTCCTGCCTGTACTTGCTTTTGCTACACAAACACAATCTCATTAAAATTTTTACCTCTGTAACATGCCCCCTTTGTGTTCAGAGTTATCAAGAGTGAGCAATAACAAACAAGCAGGACTGGTTACTCTCTCTCTTCTATCCTTGTAATTTTTGTACTGTGTGTGAAAATGCTAAAAATTTTCAGAGCTCATGTGAAGTTCATACTTTAAGTTCTCTGGTGCTTGATAACAGTTCAAATTATTTATATAGTAGCTCAAGCAAGTGCCCGAGAACTAGAGAATCATGTTTGATCCCAAGAAGGGGAAGATAAGCTTCAATTCCTTGTTCCAAGAGCCCTTTCACCACAACAGTCATCTTCCTGATAGGTTGTTATAGAGTAAAAAGACAGTGCTAGAAGCTAGCCCTAGGAATCTGTTCATTCTTAATGGTCTCTATAAATATCTCCTTAAATAAAAGCCCCACCCTTAACCTAACTAGTCCTTAATGATTCATTGGGGTATTCTTAAACCTACTGAAGCATTTACAGATCATGACTAACATTTTCTAGTTAGAAACTTAAGCTAGCTTAACTAGTTTAATACTACTGCCACGTGGCTTGCACTTGCTAGCTTTATGTGGTAAGAGGATTGCGGCAAGTGGGTGTTTAACACACCCATGCTTGACATTGTTGAAGAAGGTCCACACCTATGGCTTTCCTCACACCTGTTTGCATTTTTGGTTATGAGAGTTTACAAGAGTGCAATTATTGCAAGCCTGTCAACATTTACTTTGTATTGAAACATCTAAGCAATCCTTTAGGTTCTAGTTCGCAAGTGCAGGTTTTATCCTAAAATACTAACGCTTGCTTTTTATGTAGAAGTGCTTAGCAGCGAGCTTTTAACCCTGAGCCCTATGAATGTTACCTTATAATACAGTACTGCTTAATTATTTAAACTTAACCAGCTAACCATTGAAATATCATGAGTTTGGTAAGGAGTTACCAGAAATATTTTTTAGCTGTGTCAATAGAACACATCACGAAAGTATTTTCCTGTAATACACATATACAGTGGTACCTTGAACCCCTCCCAACACGAGCCATTACGTAGCATATTTTTGTAATCTTTTTGTAAGTGTATTTTGGAGCCCTGAAAACAACAAATCTAATTTATATTATTCCTTATGGAACCAATTTGTTTCAGAGCAATCCCTCGAACAGCCTCTGGAATGAATTAAGTCGTAAACTCGAGGATACCACTGTACTTGATATTCGTATTTGACCCCCCCGCCCAAAAAAAAAAAAATTGAACAGCAGTCCTTGACAAATAAAAATCAAAAGTCCAAATTTCTTGACAAAATAGAATCCCCCACAACCACAAATAACAAATACTAAAAATTAATTCAATTAATCTATAAGTAATCACCAAGGAAAAAAATCTATACAATACAAAGATAAGATATGATAAGATAAGATTCGTTCGGATTTTTAACCCTGGAGGTAGTTTAGCCACCCAGAAAACCCAAGAAAGTCCAGTGGCGTCATCGAGGACTGTCTAACATATGTGCATTGGAGGGTCCTTATTCTTGTCCCCCAGGATTCGACCCACTCCATCGATCTAACACCCAGTACCTATTTGCTGCTAGGTGAGACAGGACAACATGTGATAAAACGTGTCGAAATTGTTTTCCACCCGCCGGATCGAACCCGGGAACCTCCGGGTGTGAATCGGGAGCTTTAGCCACCAGGCCCCACCGGCCACTTATATTTGGTCTACACAAACTTTACTTGCAATGTCGCCTTGAAACAGTTCTTAATACTTATATTGTTTTTTCCCACCTAGATGGACTGGTCTAGAAACTAGCAGTGAGAAGGTAATTCCAGAGTGACTACAAATAGCTTTCAAACACACAAAATTAAAAAAGATGGACTTTTTTGACAAACAAATACACCAACAAATATTTACCGTGTCACACCTACACCAAAATATTATAATTTAAAATTCAATTAAATAGGTGAGAGTTCAAATTAAAACTCTAGTGTTTTCACATCAAAACAACACACTTCTCTAACAACATTTGTGTTGCTTCTAACACATGCGTTGCAAACACACAACATTTGATATCCAGGAAATGAAACATTAGTAAAAAATATGATTTAAATTAGTACATGACCTTCAAGCAGAGCCTTGAAGTTATTGAAGGCTCTTTATCCAAGGAATTGGACTACAGTTCCTTTTCGATGGATAGATCCTGATTACACTCCATTCCTCAGGAACAGTATAGCCCTATAAATTTTAACACTCACTTACCAATAACGATATAAAAAATGCTAATATTAATAATGTAATAATAATGATAATTATTACATAGCAAATTATTTACTCCTTCAGTTTTCCGCATTCTAATATCGGCTTTACGCACCAGGGTCCATGACTACTAGTAGTCATAAATTCTAGCGCCTTCATATCTATGAGAGAACGCTGATATTCCTACATATGAAAGAATGGGTTCCTATGTGACAGTGTGTGCAGTAACAAAAAAATCCTGCAGCACACAGTGCGTAATGAGAAAAAAAAAACTGACCATGTTTTTGTGGATTAAAACAGCGAATTTTGCACTGTATTTTTCGTATGGATTTAGTGTTCAAATTCTAGTTGTCCTGGTCTCATTGGTATAGAATGGAAAGAAGATTACAGACTTGAGATAAGTTTGACTGTTTTTACAATGAAAAGTACCTTGAAGTTGAGCTCAAAGTAACAGAATTGTTCATTTTTACCAAATTCAAAAGTGACAAATCATGCTAATGTCCAATACATGTCAACTGGTATTCTAATTTTCTTTCACAATTGCGCCGATAGTATTTATTCCCATTTCTACACTAAGGCGTATTCCTGCATACAGTAAATCTTCTATTTTTTGTGAGAATAAAAATTCAACGTGAAGCAAAGAAATGTAAGAGGGCCTGGGGACGTGACTTATGGACAAGAAATTTTATTTTAGTTGCAGAATGTCTTTCTTGTTTATTCTTGGACCCTATTTGGAAAGTATGCATCTTTTGAAATTTATGTATGTAATTTGCTAAACTGCTAAATTCTGACCCTGTACTGATAGTATTCATAGAGCAGTAAATCGGGTTTTCTTTGTAATCAATTCGATAGAAAAAAAATGGAGTCTAGGAAATAGGTTAAGATTTTTGTCGACTATACATTGGAATTGGGCCGAAAATAGTGCTCAAATCGGTCAAAATCGCCATTGCGTAAACATTGAAGCATAAGTCCCCAACGTGTTCCATCAAATTTCATGCTTTGGGTATCCTGATGAATTGGGGAAATAAAGAAAAAAAAAATTCTCTATCTTTCATAAGAAAAAAAATGTTTTTTTTTTTTTTTTTAAATATGTGTGGGAGACCCTGAGAACAAGTCTCTGAGAGGAGCCTGTGGACCCTGAAAGGGTTAATGTATACTCTGGGTCATATCACCGAGCCTGAGATGACACACCAATTTTTATGTGCCATTGAAACACTATTTTTCCCCAAAATAAGTCTTGAACTTTACCCAGAGTCATGAGGCTGAATACCATTTGTCTTTTATTCCAAACTTAGCCACTCAAAACTGGGAGGGTATCCTCAATACCAGAAGTCTTGTTCTATGTAAAATAACAGAAATCAGGTTGACCCAACGAAAGGAAAGATAGCTTCAGTTTCTTGATCAGTCCTTCACAAGGATCAAGAGTCTTTCACATCAGAATGTTCAATTTCACCCGATCAAGAACCAACTCCGGAAGGTATTACAATAGAACCAGGTGTGTACAATTATGTTACTGTCCGCAACACCCTAACTGTGAAATTAATATTATATGTGATGTTCCCTTGTCTTCTTAAATAGCAAGAACTAGTCCCACTGATGGAGAATACAAACCAGACACTAAGAACAAGTATTGTAACCTGTACTACGTACCGAACATACAGTACTGTACAGTAAGTTTACAGACTCTATGTATTTTCAGTAATTTTAACTTACCCCTCTTTGTGAGTGGAGAGAATATGAGGTGTAAGACTGCTGTGATCAATTCTGGTTTCTTACAGAATAATTTTATTCAGAGTTAGAGGAACTGTTAAAACACCGCTAGTGGAAAATAATGTAATGACTGTGATGTAGAAGGTTAGATGTTGTAGAATGGTGAGAAATGTATATGGCTGAGAGTAATGGCTGAGATGGAAATGCTCAGATGAATGTAAGGTTGAGATGTTGTAGATGGTCGAGAAGAGTATATGGCTGAGATGTAGATGGCTGAGATGTAAATGGGCTCAGATGATGTATATGGTTAGATGATGTACTTGGTGAGGATGATGTAATGGTTTAGATGAAGTAGATAACTTAGATGATGTAGTATGTTTGAGATGATGTAAATGGTTGAGATGATTATATGGTTTAGAAAATGTAGATGGTTTGAGATTAATTAAAACTGAGATGATAGTAATGAACTGAAGTAATATTCACGTATGTGCCCTTGAGACACCAGACTCAACCATACACATATTAATGTTAAGTGCTTAACACTGTGAACCACAAAAATTCATCTGGCAACCACCACTATACTGAAGAAAGTCAATCTTAAACTGCTCTTTACTTAACATATAATAAAGTCCCACAAAATGCTCTAAAATCCAGGGAGGAATTAACGAGCATAATAAATAGTGGATGTTGAGTCAGCATCAAACATAAACTAGCACAGGTGACCCACAGCTCAGGGAACAATGAAAACATAGGCAGGGCCGTGGACGTGGCCACTTTGGACCATAACTGGACCATGTCAAGAGTTAGTTGACATGGCCCATTATTTAGAAAACATCATCATAATATTGACTATGGACCTAAAATGTGCAATTACGCCTTTTGGCCATTTTTGTCCCATAATCCATAGCATTTGGGCCTGGGCCAGAATTTTTGTTTCAAAATATCAAAATCCATTAATGATATGTTTTTATATATATGACACCACACATGCCTCATTTAATCCAAAGCATTCAAAAAAATATTTACATAAGTGGCATTTTTCTTATGGATCAATTAATTACAATAAATTAAATATTGGTTTTAAGTATATAAATATTGAATATAGTGTTTTATTATTAATTGTTCAAAAATACATAGTACCCTCCGTATCTCAGGAAATACCTTCCAAGACCTACATGGATACCTGAAAAGCCGTTGATAGTAAGCAAACCCGTATACATAAGGAATTATTTTACATATATACCTATGATAAAGTTTAATATACGAATTACACATGATAAAATCGAGAATTAGTACTTTTCACTAGTGGGAAGCACTTCACAGCTTCTCTTAGGCTTTGAAGAACTGTCACTATCACTACTTTTGTGCTTTGTGACCATTATTAAGCAAAATTAAGGGTTATTTTCAGGCCATGGTAAACCACAGACAACTGATACCACGGAAACCTAATCCTCAGATATGGGGGTTCTACTGTAATTTTTTTTTTATGTGTTAATGAGACTTTGTATTGTCTTCTGGCAGGGAAAGGAAGTTTAGGTGGAGGGAGTACTAGAACAGTCAGCAACTTCCAACCAACAATGAAGACACCAATTAATCCCACTTGTTACTGGGAAATGCAGTACATATATCATTATATGTTTTTTTTTTTTGCAGTTTAATGGCACTATCCTCTATGATGTCCAACAGATGGGTGTGTTCAGGTGCTACTATCCACATCATATAGAGGTGCAAAATGAATTAGCAACACTGGCAGTAAAACCTTAATGCAATCCCCTTATGAGCAGGACAACAGAGTTGCCTATCCTCTTGTACAGAAGTTTTTAGATCAGCTAACAGTGAATACTAGACAATTTTTGTGAGATACAATGGACCCAAGCCGTATCTCTCTATTTTTAACCAGGATGAGGACCTGGGTTCATTTGTTTAATCCCACTTTTAAAATTACGTTGTAGTTAGACTTGCGTGCAGTTCAGCACCCTATCTGTACTCATGGTGTTGTTGGTAATGCTATCCTTGTTGAACTTTCTTCTAATGTTATTCTGTTATGTCACAGCTCTTTTTTTACTGTTATGTCCAAGATCATTTTGTTCCCTAGTGCCATCAATATATATGGTTAACCCTCTACTAAATAGGCTAACAATGGGAGCAGTTGTCTGTTGATGAGAAATGTGGTGGAGAGAGATGAGATTGTTTTGCTGTAATCATATCAATAATAGACAATTCCATAACCAATGTTGTTTGGTGTTGCTGACTAATCCAGCAGATTTTGCCTCAAACTTCTGAGGTACATAAACTCGGAGATTTACTTGTTGCTGCGAAGGTTAATTTCTAGGAGACAATGTTATAGGTATAAAGGATGCAAAACTTTTCAACACCTACCTCCATTACAAGGGAAGATCCCGACACATTCCTAGCTATCTTCAAGTTCCTTAAGTCAATTTTACTAGCATCAGGAGACTGATTGTTCAGGCCATTAACCAGGCCTGGTCTGAGACCAGATTGCAGGGGCAATGACTCCCAAATGAGCAACCAAGTTATAATAATGTAATCACAAGTTAAGCACTAAACCTGAAGGGATAATACAATGTAACAGAAAGGTATGCCCATTAACCCTTTGACTGTTTTGGTCATATATATGTCTTACGAGCCAGTATTTTGAACATATATATGCTCAATAATTCTAGCGGCTTCAAATCAAGCAGGAGAAAGCTGGTAGGCCCACATGTGAGAGAATGGGTCTGTGTGGTCAGTGTGCACTGTATAAAAAAAATCCTGCTGCACACAGTGCATAATGAGAAAAAAAACTTCGATCGTGTTTTTGTATTAAAACACCGAATTTGATGTGTATTTTCGTATGGTGTTTATGGATGTATTCTCGTTTTCTTGGTCTCAATTGATAGAATGGAAAACATATTACAAAAATAGAGATATTTTGATTAGTTTCATGGTGAAAATGACCTTGAAATTGAGCTCAAAGTAGCGGAAATTTTCGATTTTTACCAATGTATGCTAAAATTACTAAATAAATAAATAAACAAATGTTCATGAGTAAGCAAATCACACCACACGTTAAAAAAGTCAACGGGGGAAAGCCCTAATACAGTATTTTTCACTAGGCTTTGTATTATTTATCCCTTTTTTTTCAAAAATGCATTTAGTCTCCCTTTTAACACAAATTTTTCTTTTTTTGTGTGATTAAAAAAAAAAAACAGAAAGCATTGGGGTAAAATAAAAAAGGGCCCTTTAGGGAAAATGACTAAAAACAGGGATAGGGGATTTTAGTCCCCAAAGAATGTCTGCATTTTTTTATTCTGGCCCTTTTTTTAAAATTTGGGCCCTCTTTTTTTTTGTGTAAAATTTGGCCAAATTCCCTTTTCTGCCCCACTTTTTTACGTAGTTAAAATGGAAAATTTTGGGTGGTTTCTTTCCCAAAATTGAAAAAAAAAAATGGATTTCTAAAAAAATAAAAAGGGTTTTGGGGCAGGGAACAATGGAATTGACTGAAAAATAGGGCTCAAATTCGGCAAAAATAAACAGATGTGTTACATTGCCGAGATCGCTAAACTTCACGGGACCCCTTTAATTTCCTGTAAGTTTTCAATAAATTTTTTGTACTTTTGGGTCATTCCCTTTTGGGAAAAGATTATCTTTTCCCATAAGAATTTTTTTTTTTTTTTTAAAAAAAATTTTTCAACATAGAAGGGGAAACCCGGGGGGTTTTTCAAAAAGGGTTTGGGCGACAGTAAAAGGGGGTTTAATTTTGGGGCATCTATTACAGGGGAAACCCTTTGGGCCCCCCCAAATTTAAATTGATTCCAGAAGACTGCCGAGTCCCAAATGTTCAAGAAAAGAACGAATTTTTTCCCCCAGTTTTTTTTTTGGGTTTTGGTCGTTACACTAACCCGGGGGCCCCCTTTGGTGCCCCCTTCATTTAAAAAATTTACTGTACATAAAAAAAAAAAAAAAATTGCGAAAAAACCATGAAATAGTTACAAACGAAGTTCTGGCGGGTCTGTTTGGTTGGCGAGCCCCAAGCAAAAGCCCGACTAACGGGGAAATTTTGTTTACTGAACAAAGTGCCCCTGAATATGAATTCTTCGACTACGGAGCTTTTGATAAAAAGGGTTCCACTGAAATTTGGGGTTTCAATGAAATGCTTCTCAAATAACACAGAGATGTGTGAGTGTGAGTGTGTTGTGTGTGTGTGTGTGTTTGTTGTGTGTGTGTTTTTGGGGTTGTGGGTGTGTGTGTGTGGGTGTTTGTGTGTGTGTGTGTGTGTGGTGTGTACATTTGGCCCCCCGGTTCCCGATTTTTTTTCATTCAAAGAAGTATTTTCAGGTGCCAGCACGGACCAAAATTTGCCACATAAGGATTTGTGAAGTAAAATTAGTCCATTTCAGCCCCCCAAAAACCATACACGTACAAAAGCACTTCCATAAATACACTTAAAAAATTTGGTCGCATTGGGGGTGATTTTAAACCCGGGGGTCCACTGTATTATACGGGGGAAAGGGGGAAATTAAAACAAACATTGTCTCTGGCTGAAGGAGACTTAAAACCTACGAATTTTGGGAAAAAAGGTATGCATTGCTATACCAATTCACCACCGGGGAACCAATTCCTGGATCCACCCTGCGCAAAACGTTTTGATCCAAGGCCCCAACCAAAAAATTATACCAGGGGGGTTTGACTTGGGACCCCTTCCGGTTTCCCTTTTTCACTGTTAAATTGTTTTTTACCCCTGCCCCCCCTTTTTCCCACAAAATTGCAAAGGGAAGGGCAACCACCCCAAAATTTTTTAAAAGGTAAGTATTTTAGGTTATTATTATTATTATCCACTGGCCGTTTCCCCAACCAAGGCAGGGTCCCCCGAAAAAAAAAAAACTTTCCCCACCATTCACTCCATCACTGCCCTTGCCAAAGGGTGCTTAATACATTTTTTTAAAACCCTGCAACATTAACACCCCCCCTTTCAGGGTGCAGGCACTGTATTTTCCCATCCCCGGACTAAAGTCCCCCTCCCGGTTTCCCCCTAAACCCCCTTCTAAATGTTACTTTCCCTCACACTCTAACAGCACGAAAGTTTTAAAAAAAACCTTTTTTGTCTCCATTCACTCCTATCAAACACGCTCAGGGCATCCCTCCCTGGAGTAAAAGCCCCCGCACACAAAACCTCCTTTACCCCCCCCAAAAATTTTTCCTGGGGCCAAACCCCTACCCCCCCCTTTCCCTTCCACTACAGATGAAAACCTTTTTTGAAGTCATGTTTTGCTCCTTTCTTCTCCCATGTCCAAACCCCCTAAACCAACCCCTTCCCTTTCACCCCTTGGACAACATTTTTTTGGAAACCCCGCACCTCCTCCAAATTTTCCAAACTACAAATTCCTCCCTTATATTCCAACACAAAAAGGCCCTTTTTAAAGAACCCCCTCCCCACTGCCTCCAGCCTCCCCCCTTCGCTGAAACCATTCATCACCCATGCTTCACACCCTTTAAGATTTTTGGGTAAAAACTATACTCCAACTTTCCCCTCTTTCCCTCCAAGGACAAAGTTTTTTGGGGTCTCCCCAGATCCAAAGGCCCCACTCCCCCCTTTTTCCCCCTCATCAATTCTTTTGTTTCCCAACCTCTTTTTGTAAAGGGGGGCCCCCGCAAAAAACGATTTTTAATCCTTCCTAAAGAGCCCCTTTTTATGGAAATTATCTTTTATGCGAAAAATTTTTTTCCCCTAAAAAAATAAGGGAAAAAAAAAATTCCCCCTTTTCAGGGCCCGGGGGCCCAAAAATCTGAAGTCACGCCCCAGTGCCCAAAAAATTTTTAAAAAAAAAAAAAATTTTTTTTTTCTTACAAAATTTTAAAAAAGCTATTTTTGTGAAGGTAATAAAACAAAAAAAATTAAAAACTGTTTCAGTACTTACCAAAAAAATACATTTGCCAAGAAGTTTTTTAAAAAAAGATTTTGGTTTTGGCGGCAACATCGACAAATTTCCCACATACGCGTTTTATATTTTTTGTTGTTTTAGTTGTTTTTTCTTTTTTTCCAATTTTTTTCTATTCCTACAAACCCTTTGGGGGCCTGAGAGACCAATCCTGTATATAATTTATATATTAAACCCTGTTTTTGAACACAATAACCGCACTAAAGTTTTTAAACTTTTTAATTGTTTCCCACTGTTGTTTATTCCAATAAAAAAATGCCCCAAATATTTTTAAAATACTAATGTTCAATCATATATTTACAAAATTTACAATCACTGGACAGGGTTTTTTAAAAACTGCTGGAGTTGTGGAACCCCTTAAAACCAAGGCACCATCACAGAGGCACCTTAAAATTCCTAACTTTTTAAACCGATTTGTTTTGGTCTTTGTTCCCTTTCGTTTTTTTTTGTGCACAGCCCAATGCATCTCTTCTAGCAAATTTCTTTTGATTTAAAGGGAAAGCTGAATTATAAAAATGTCACCTTTTCTTCTCAAACGTTGGGTATTTGTATGAATTGGGAGGAACCCATTGTTTTTATTTGCGGTTTGTTTGTTATTTTTTGGAAAAAACTTCAGTTTTAAAATTTTGGGGGTTCTGAAAACCAGGCAAAAAAACCAAATTTTTACCCCAAACCCCGGTGGATTTACCAGGTTTTAATTTTTATCATTTTTTTTAATGGGGGGGGGGGGGGGGGGGGGGGGGGGGGGGAAAAAAAAAAAAAAAAAAAAAAATTTTAAAAAAAAAAAAAAAAAGTAAAAAAAAAAAAAAAAAAAAAAGGGGAAAAAAAAAAAAAAAAAAAAAAAAAAAAAAAACCCCCCCAATTTTGGGCCATGTCTTGCATTTCATTACGGTAAAAGGGTTTCAACAATGTGCATCTGGGTTTGTCTTTCCCCACCGAAATTTCCCCTGATTCTTTGGGCAAAAACCCCTGCACGAAATCACCACGAACCCCTGCTTTGGGCCGGGGTTATTTTACGTTTGAACGCATGGGGCCCACACACATCGCCCTTTTTCCCACTCCCCATGAAATCATGATTTGGGGTTTTGTTCCCATTTTCGGTTTTAAATTAGGGCCCCTTACCAAGAAAAAGGTTTTTGGCCAAATCATGTTTCTCACTACGTCACCTGTTTTTACCCTTAACTTTCTTGGTATTTTTCAATGTTTTACTACCCTTTAAAACAAAAATATCCAACACCAGGCCCCCTGTCACAATCACAGAGTACAAACAAATTTTTTTACCAAAGGGGGTTCCTCTTCTCGGTATATACTGTTGGGAAAGACAGTCTACCTTTTGAAAAAAAATCAAAGGGCTCGTCCCTTACAAGTTCTTGAATGGTAAAAAGTATATCCTGAACCCTTTTTTTTGAGATAAGAAAACCCCTTTCTAATCTGTATAAACCCGTCACTTCCCGTCCGGCCCGGTTTTTGTCAGAGAAGTGCAAACCCCTACGTAACAGTAAGATAAACCGTTTCCCCTGGGATTATTTTAAGAAAAGGGTGGGGGCAAATTAACCCATTGTGGACCCGTATGCTTTATATTATGCTTATAAGTGAGGCATAAGCATTAAATTTTTGCAAAAAACAAATCCCTTTCTGCAAAAAAGTCGTCTCTTTTTCCCCTGTTTTAGTCTTTACTGTGGGGATAAGATCGTATTTTCCCCTGGTTTTACTGAAAATACTTATTACTTTTTTTTGACAAAGTTTTTCCCTCAAGGTTTGGGCAAGATAAATTTAAAGGAAATTTCCCTTCATTTGGGCCCTTTGGTTTTTCCCGGGGGCAGGTAGGTAGAATTCCCCTTTGCAAGTCCCCAAAAATGGGGAGGGTGGGGAAAAAAATTTTGGGGAAATCACGCATGGCGTTTTTCCCCTCCCCCACCCAAAACCCCCCTAACCCCCCTCCACTGTGTCTGTGGCCCCCATCCATGCCAAGTGTGCCACATCATCCTCACTATCACTACCTAAAACGGTGTAGGGCCACGGGTGAAATCCCGGGGGTACTACGGGATGTACTCCCCCCTGGGAAGCATAGGGGGACACTACCGAGCGGGATGCGGCGGCGCAATTTCCGACGCTTCCTGGTGAATTTTGTTTCCCCCACTATCACTACTCGAATGATCGTCGGGGGGGGGGGGCGCAATTTTTAAAACACAATCCCCCCTCAGAATCATCGTCAAAATTTCTGAAGTCAGAGGCCAGGCCCCGGGGGAAAATTTTTGTTTTCTCTTACTTTTTGGAAAAACCGACCGTGAGGTTTACGAGTGCCCACACCCGGTAGAAAAAAAGGGCGAGGATCGTCGGGGGGTTTGCACTATTATCGAATCCTGGTCATTATTTTTTGGTCACTAAATTATCAAAGCCCTAGAAAAACGTCTTCCCTTTTTCCCCTTCCATCAGGTTAGAACTTCAGACAGGAAGAGGAGGTCCCAAAATTTTTCCGGGGGGTGAGAGCTGACTTGGGGGCGAGACATGGTGAAAAAAGGTGAGGGGCGGCTTTCCCCCAATGCTATGGGAGGCGCCTGAAATTTTTTTTTTACGGCGCCCCCAAACCCCCCGCGAGACCCATTTCCTTTATATGAAAGGCCCATGAGCGCTTTTTGGGTAAAATTTTACGGCGCTAGAATTTTGGCGTAAAATCCGGGTTTTGGGCACTCACCGACCACCGTAGAATTTCGGGGCGGGAAACCCCAAAGGGTTTTTTTCCCCTGCAAACACTCAAAAGTAAAGAAAAAAAAAAAAAATTTTCCACATGAAATTCCCTTTTCCCACACACAAAGAGGATACTGCCTGTAGAGAGTACATGACCGTTTTATTGTGCATGTATACTCTACTAAATTTAGAAGGGCACCCTTCCTTTAATTTAAGATGCAGCAATGGGTGATGAGACCCCTGTTCCTGGGCGTGCCCTTTTTTTTTTCCCGAACCCGTAGGTCCGTTGGGATTTTTTTCCAGAACAGGCCCCTTTTTCACCTTTTTGTATGCCCCCTACGATATTTAAAAACTCTCAACCCAAAACCCTTTTCTGGCTTTAAAATTCACCCAAAAGAGCCCTAGTTCCCGGCGTTTTTCCTGGTTTACCGGGTGTTAGTCAAAATGGGGTGGGTTGCATCCCGGGAGACAAGATTAAGGACCCCCAAAGGGTGTTAGACAGTCTTCGATGACATGACTTGTTTTTGGGTTTTTCCTGGGTGGCTAACCCTCGGGTTTTTAAATTTTTTCTTGGGTTTTTCAATAAACCACACCAAAAAAACGGTTTTTACCAAACAGCCCGCAGCCGCACTGACAGTCTACAGCCGCAGCGCAGTGCTAAAAGCAGCACCGCGGGGCCCACCCGCCGCAGCCCGACGTTTCTACAGCAGCAGCAGCTGGCGGTGGTTTCAGCAGCAGTAGCAAATGATGGTACTACCAGGGACAGCAGCAGCTGATGGTGGGTTTCAGCGCAGCAGCAGCTGATGGGGTTTCAGGGGCAGCGCAGTGAAGGTGCTAAAAGCAGCCGCAGCAGCTTTACGTGCTAAAAGAGCAAACTACAGTGTACCGCGAGCAGACCGTGCACCGCAGCAGCAATGGTGTTCAGCAGCAGCAGTTTGGGACTTTCAGCACAGCAGCTGACGGTGGTTTCAAAAAGCCGTGACAGTGCTACAGCCGCAGCAGCTTTACCGTGCTACAGCAGCAGCAGTGACAGTGGCTTCAGCAGCAGAGCTGACGTGCTACAGCAGCAGTGACAGTGCAGCAGAGACGGGTGCTCCCGCAGCAGCAACAGTACTACAGCAGCAGCCCGCAGCTGACGGTTTTACCGCAGCGTAGCAGCTGGGCAGCACTAAAAGCAGCCCGCAGCAGCACTGACAGCAATACGGGAGCAGCAGATCAGTCGTTTTCCCGGTCCCAAAAGTATTTCGATAATATTTCTCCCCTTTTTTTTTTTTTTTTTCCCCAGGGCGGTATTTGAAACCCTTTTTTGGGGGCCCGGGGCCCTTATTTTGCAGATAAAATCACCAAAAACGCTTTAAAAAAAGAAAAAGTTTCCCATTGTATGCTTGGGTGTTACCGCGGGGGCTGGCTTTTTAAACAATTTCCACCGGGGGGAACATGGCGGGTGGCTCAGGCCCCCCACATTAGAACCCTTTCAGATGAATAAACGTTAAACGGTTTTTAGGGGATGCGAGGCAAAATCCTTTGCGATTTAAAAAGTATCGGGGAAAAGCGGATTTTAAGTTATGTGATGCCAAAGGTTTGCGGGGGGGGGGACTGTATTTGTATGTATTTTTAAAAAAATTTGTTTTTTCTTTTTCAACTATTTGTTTTATGTAGTTGTATTAAAGGGACTTAACCCTTAAAATGTCCAAACGCGCTATGTTCACTCGCTGGCGCTCCCCAAAAATTTTGAAAATAAATAAATTTTTTTTTTTTTAAAAGAAGAGCACATTTTTCTACAAGGTTTAGGATAAAAAAAAATTTCTTTTGTACTTACTGTAAAATAAAAACCGCGAAGTTTTGGGTCTGGGTGCTCACCTTACGGCAACAAACCCAAATTTTTGCTGCTTGCAGAAAAATGTTGCCGATAACCTTTTTTAGTCGTTTAAAATTTTTAAATTGTATATTTTTTTGTTTCTAATTTTCAAATTTTTAATAGTTCTTGTGATTTCATGCCAATCTTTGTTCTGACACCCAATATTAAATTTCTGGAAAAAGTACTCAAAAGTCACAATCACTTTTACAGGGGAACATTTTCACCCCGCCTTGGGGGCATTTACTACTGTCCCGAAAAAATATAAAAGTATTTATAGGTTCCAGCAATGCTTTTGAAATGCTGGACTATTTTCCTTTAAGCATGGTGTTTTTGAAAAGCATCCCCATATTTTTGACAGGGCCCCGTGACTTGATAAATGCCCAAATCTCCCGCTAACCCCCCTCTATTTGTTATCAAATGTTACACACAAACATATCTTGTATGTCTATCTATCTGTCTGTATCTGTCTGTCTTTGCCTGGAATCATTGGGTTATCCTAGGTAATTTACACTATGTATAATAACTGTACTTACGTGTACATGTGTGAGAGAGAGAGAGAGAGAGAGAGAGAGAGAGAGAGAGAGAGAGAGAGAGAGAAGAGAGAGAGAGAGAGAGAGAGAGAGAGACAGAGAGAGAGAGAGAGAGACAGAGAGAGAGAGAGAGAGACAGAGACAGAGAGACCTCTCAGAGACAGAGAGACAGAGACAGAGAGACAGATAGAGAGAGACAGATAGAGAGAGACAGAGAGAGAGAGACAGAGAGACAGAGAGAGAGACAGAGAGACAGAGAGAGAGACAGAGAGACAGAGAGAGAGACAGAGACAGAGAAAGACAGAGACAGAGAGACAGAGACAGAGACAGACAGATACAGAGACAGATACAGAGACAGAAAGACAACCAAAGCCAGCCAGCCAGCCTTCCGAATACATAAGAACATAAGAAATAAGGAACACTGCGACAGGCCTACTGGCCCATGTAAATCAGGTCCATGTCACCCCTCCCACCCTGGCTTTGACCAATGACCCACCTAGTCAGGTCAAATCCACTGAAGGAAGGAGCACGACATCAGACCTAGTAGCACAAGCTAGTCAGGTCCAACTCACACCCACCCACACTCACTCGTGTATTTACCTAACCCTCGCTGTAGTTGTCATCACTGTTACACACAAACATGCCTGTCTGTCTGTCTGACTGTCTCTGCTTATGTCTAGCTCTGCTTATCTGTCTTTCTGTCTGCCTGTGTGTGCCTGGAGTACATATCAAACTCCTTGAAAATTGGTGTTATGATAACTGTTGACAGCTCAGTGACATTTGATAAATAGGTACTTGGGGAACCCTGGATTTACTTGTTTCAATGATACACGCAAACATGTTTGTCTGCCTATGTGTCTGTCTATCTTTGCCTGGAATTTTTGGGTTATCCTAGGTAATTAGGTAATTTACACTATGTATAATAACTGTACTTATGTATACATGTGAGAGAGAGAGACAGAGATAGACAGAGATACAGACAGAGAGACAGCCAGAGACAGCCAAAGCCAGCCAGCCAGCCTGCTGAATACATAAGAACATAAGAAAGAAGGAACACTGCAGCAGGCCTACTGGCCCATGCAAGGCAGGTCCATGTCTCCCCCCCCCCCCCCCCCCCCCCCTTAGACCAATAACCCACCTAGTCAGGTCACATCCACTGAAAGAAGGAGCACGACATCAGACCTAGTAGCACAAGCTAGTCAGGTCCAACTTACACCCACCCACACTCACTCATGTATTTATCTAACCTATTTTTACTTTCCTCTTAAAAGTGGAGTGCTAATGCGACATGGCATCAGTGAATCCCTGGTGTTTGCCACACTATTTGCTCTAGCTGCTGCTCAATTGAACTGGTGCTCCCACAAGGTACTAAGTGGTTACTGAGTCTTTTATTACTGCGCACACTGAGTGCGCAGACACATTCTTTCATGTCTAGGTGACTCGAGCCTATTGTGCCAAATTTGAAGGAATGAAAATAAAACGTAAATCTACATTCGGAATGCTACACGTACAAACATGGATCTATGTTTGGATAGTTTAAGGGTTAATGTATGATAGTGTAAACATGACTCAAGCCTATTGTGCCAAATTTGAAGGAATGAAAATAAAACATAAATCTACATTCGGAGTGCTACACGTACAAACATGGATCTACGTTTGGATAGTTTAAAGGTTAATGTATGATAGTGTAAACATGTTATCAGGCATTTTAGATGCATTCAAAAAAATTGCTCTTTTTCACCTGCTGGCAATTTTTGCTTACTGCACAGTGTGGGGAACCTAAGAGCCATACAAATGGGGGCCAACTGTACTGTGTACTTTCATAAGCCTCATTTTTGTTAATCAACCGTCTGTTTTTTAAGATACATCAGCATCAGCTGCCATGTCAATATGACGACTAAGATAACGCCCTCAGTCACTTTGTTTACCTAAATTTATGCAAAAGTATGCACAAAACATCAAGTGAATAGTCACCGTAATACAGCTTATATAACTGAGATTATGACTTAAATAAAAAAAAATGAAAATTGCCTCCCCTCTATATGAATTAGAAAATTTATAGCAAAGAATGCATATGACATGAAGCTTTCAAGGAAGACATGTGAGGATTACACAACACTTGGAAATCAGAGAAGCAGTCAAGAAATTCAGCAGTTTGATAAACCAGGAAAAGGTATTCAAATTGTATTCATGGAAAAACCTTAAGCCAACAGGGATTATACAGCACCTGGGGAAAGGAAAGTAATCATGTTCAATCCAAGGAGAAAGTACCTCAGATTCCTTGAAGTAAGAGCTCATCATCATTAAAAACTCCCTCCTTGAAGGGCTTAATCAGCATAACTAAAACTTTGAAGCAGTGTGATGCATTTCAAAACTACCAGTGCAGTCGCTGGTACTCTATGGCACGGCAGTTGCCAGCTGACCGCCAGTAAGAACAGAAGCCATTCACACACAAACCACAAAATCATACGAGGGAGAACTAAGGAATACTGATGGGTATTTAGTGTATGTTAGTGCTAAATACATACAGTTACCCCAGTAATATTACAGTACAGGTAATATGGCATCATTGTGACCTGCAGTGTGCCAGATTAGTGAGTCTGCCGGATTACAGAGTGGTTAGGTTAGAATACACTTAATTAACCTATCACTAGAGACTTTCTGCTACGTCTTCCTCATTTTTATCACTGCTTTCTCCTCCACTGGCTTGTTGCTGTGGATATACAACCATCTGTACAAATTCTATGTCAGTATAATGATGAAATTTGAGTCAGTATAATGATGAAATTTGAAATTATGCTAGCTGAAATTAGTGAAGGATCAGTGACAGAACCGGATAACTGATTGCCGGATTAGTGATGGCTGACCTGTATACACATTTTCTCTGATGTTGGACTAGAGAAAACGTATATATCTTGTTTATATTACGTATCGTGTTTACTATATAATTTTGAAAAAATATCATAGATGGATTAATGAAAATGTGTATATTAATGTAATATATGACATTTAATGAGACTCGGTGATTATTAATGAGTATTATTTTTTTTTTTTTTAACAAGTCGGCCATCTCCCACCGAGGCCGGGCGACCCAAAAAGAAAGAAAATCCCCAAAAAGAAAATACTTTCATCATTTAACACTTTCTCCTCACTCACACATAATCACTGTTTTTGCAGAGGTGCTCAGAACACAACAGTTTAGAAGCATATATGTGTAAAGATACACAACATATCCCTCCAAACTGCTAATATCCTGAAACCCCTCCTTTAAAGTGCAGGCATTGTACTTCCCATTTCCAGGACTCAAGTCTGGCTATATAAAAATAACCAGTTTCCCTGAATCCCTTCACTAAATATTATCCTGCTCACACTTCAACAGATCGTCAGGTCCCAAATACCATTCGTCTCCATTCACTCCTATTGAACACGCTCATGCACGCCTGCTGGAAGTCCAAGCCCCTCGCCCACAAAACCTCCCTTACCCCTTCCTTCTAACCTTTTCAAGGACGACCCCTACCCCGCCTTCCATCCCCTACATTTTTAAATGCTCTCCATGTCATTCTACTTTGATCCATTCTCTCTCAATACCAAACCACCTCAACAACCCCTCTTCAGCCCTCTGACTAATACTTTTATTAACTCCACACCTCCTAATTTCCACACTCTGAATTTTCTGCATAATATTTACACCACACATTGCCTTTAGACAGAACATCTCCACTGCCTCCAACCGCCTCCTCGCTGCTGCATTCACACGCCCATATAAGAGTGCTGGTACTACTATACTTTCATACATTCCCTTCTTTGCCTCCATAGATAATGTTTTTTGTCTCCACATATACCTCAATGCACCACTCACCTTTTTTTCCCTCATCAATTCTATGATTAACCTCATCCTTCGTAAATCCATCCGCCGACACATCAACTCCCAAGTATCTGAAAACATTCACTTCTTCCATACTCCTCCTCCCCAATTTGAAATCCAATTTTTCTTTATCTAAATCATTTGATACCCTCAACACCTTACTCCTTTCTATGTTCACTTTCAACTTTCTACCTTTACACACACTCCCAAACTCATCCACTAACCTTTGCAATTTTTCTTTAGAATCTCCCATAAGCACAGTATCATCAGCAAAAAGCAACTGTCAATTCCCATTTTGTATTTGATTCCCCATAATTTAATCCCACCCCTCTCCCGAACACCCAAGCATTTACTTCTTTTACAACCCCATCTATAAATATATTAAACAACCATAGTGACATTACACATCCCTGTCTAAGACCTACTTCTACCAGGAAGTAGTCTCCCTCTCTTCTACACACCCTAACCTGAGCCTCACTATCCTCATAAAAACTCTTTACAGCATTTAGTAACTTGCTACCTATTCCATATACTTGCAACATCTGCCACATTGCTCCCCTATCCACTCTATCATATGCCTTTTCTAAATCCATAAATGCAATAAAAACTTCCCTACCTTTATCTAAATGCTGTTCACATATATGCTTCAATGTAAACACTTGGTGTACACATCCCCTACCCACTCTAAAACCTCCTTGCTCATCCACAATTCTACATTCTGTCTTACCTCTAATTCTTTCAATTATAACCCTACCGTATACTTTTCCTGGTATACTCAGTAAACTTATTCCTCTATAATTTTTACAATCTCTTTTGTCCCCCCTTCCCTTTATATAAAGGGATTGTACATGCTCTCCACCAATCCCTAGGTACCTTCCCCTCTTTCATACATTTATTAAACAAAAATACCAACCACTCCAACACTATATCCCCCCCCTGCTTTTAACATTTCTGTCATGATCCCGTCAGTTCCAGCTGCTTTACCCCCTTTCATTCTACGTAATGCCTCATGCACCTCCCCCACACTCACATCCTGTTCTTCTTCACTCCTAAAAGATGGTATACCTCCCTGGCCAGTGCATGAAATTACCGCTTCCCTTTCTTCGTCGACATTTAAGAGTTCCTCAAAATATTCTTGCCATCTAAACAAAACCTCCATGTCCCCATCAACTAACTCCGCTACTCTGTTTTTAACTGACAAATCCATTCATTCTCTAGGTTTTCTTAAGTTGTTTAACTCACTCCAAATTTTTTCTTATTTTCATTAAAATTTCTTGACAGTGCCTCTCCCACTCTATCATCTGCTCTCCTTTTGCACTCTCTCACCACTCTTTACTTTTCTTTTACTCTCCATATACTCTGCTCCTCTTATAACACTTCTGATTTGTAAAAACCTCCCATAAGCTAACTTTTTCTCTTGTATCACACCCTTTACTTCATCATTCCACCAATCACTCCTCTTTCCTCCTGCACCCACCCTCCTATAACCACAAACTTCTGCCCCACATTCTAATATGTACTGCATTTTTAAAACTATTCCAACCCTCTTCAACCCCCCACTACTCATACTTGCACCAGCCCACCTTTCTGCCAATAGTTGCTTATGTCTCACCCAAACTTCCTCCTCCCTTAGTTTATACACTTTCACCTCCCTCTTACTTGTTGTTGCCATTTTCCTCTTTTCCCATCTACCTCTTACTCTAACTGTAGCTACAACTAAATAATGATCCGATATATCAGTTGCCCCTCTATAATCGTGTAAATCCTGGAGCCTACCCATCAACCTTTTATCCACCAATACATAATCTAACAAACTACTTTCATTACGCGCTATATCATACCTTGTATATTTATTTATCCTCTTCTTCATAAAATATGTATTACTTATTACCAAACCATTTTCTACACATAGCTCAATTCAAGGCTCCCCATTTTCATTTACCCTTGGCACCCCAAATTTACCTACTACTCCCTCCACAACATTTTTGCCCACTTTAGCATTAAAATCCCCAACCACCATCACTCTCACACTTAGTTCAAAACTTCCCACGCATTCACTCAATATTTCCCAAAATCTCTCTCTCTCCTCTACACTTTTTTCTTCTCCAGGTGCATATATGCTTACTATAACCCACTTTTCACATCCAACCTTTATTTTACTCCACATAATCCTTGAATTAATACATTTATAGTCCCTCTTTTCCTGCCATAACTTATCCTTCAACATTATTGCTACTCCTTCTTTAGCTCTAACTCTATTTGAAACCCCTGACCTAATCCCATTTATTCCTCTCCACTGAAACTCTCCCACCCCCTTCAGCTTTGTTTCACTTAACCCTTTGAGGGTTTCGGCCGTACTAGTACAGCTTACAACCCAGGGTTTTTGATGCACTAGTACGCCTAAATTCTAGCGCCCTCAAATCTAGTGGGAGAAAGCTGGTAGGCCTAAATATGAAAGAATGGGTCTACATGGTCAGTGTGCACAGTATAAAAAAATCCTGCAGCACACAGTGCATAATGAGAAAAAAAAAAACTTTGACCGTGTTTTTGGAATAAAACAGCGACTTTGCAATGTATGTATTTTCGTATGGTATTTATTGCTGTATTCTAGTTTTCTTGGTCTCATTTTATAGAATGGAAGACATATTACAGAAATTGAGATGATTTTGATTGGTTTTACAATGAAAAGTACCTTGAAATTGAGCTCAAAGTAGCAGAAATGTTCGATTTTTACCAAAGTTCAAAAGTAAACAAATCATGCCAAGCGTCCAATACACGTCAACTGATGAGTCTAATATTCTTTCACAAGTGCGCTAATATTATTTATACCAATTTTACACTAATGCAGTAGTCTGCATAACAGTAAATCTTCTATTTTTTGTAAGAATAAAAATTGAAAGTGGAAAGCCAAAGAAATATAGAAGGGGCCTGGGGATGTGACTAACGAACAGAGAACTTGTTATTTTAGTGCCAGGAATCTCTTTCTTGTTTATTCTGGACCCTATTCGGAAATTGGCATCTTTTGAAATTTGTGTGAAATTGGCAAAATTGCTAAATTCTGACCACTTTATTTGATAGTTGAAATCGGTAAATGGGTGGTTTCTTGTACTCATTCAATACAAAAAATAGAGTTCTAGCAAAATAGTTATGATTTTTGTCGACTAGTACATTGGAATTGGCCAAAAATAGAGCTCAAAGTGGGCAAAATCGCCGATGCGTAAACATCGTCAAGACCACTAACTTCGCGAGAGCATAATTCCGTAAGTTTTCCATCAAATTTCATACTTTTGGTGTCATTATGATCGGGAAAAGATTCTCTATCTTCTCATAAGAATATATATATATTTTTTTTTTAAATTTGAGCGCCCCTGAGAACAAGTCTCGGAGAGGGCCTGTCGACCCTCAAAGGGTTAAAGACAGGACATCCAGCTTCTTCTCATTCATAACATCCACATCATCTCTTTCTTATCATTTGCACAACATCCACGCACATTCAGACTTCCCACTTTGACAATTTTCTTCTTATTCTTTTCAGTAATTATTACAGGAAAAGGGGTTACTAGCCCATTGTTCCCGGCATTTTATTTTACTTTTACAACACGCATGGCTTACGGAGGAAAGATTCTTATTCCACTTCCCCATGGATATAAAAGGAAAAGCCATAAGACCAAGAACTATTAAGATAAAATCAAAGAAAACTCAGACGAGTGTGTATAAATAAACATGTACATGTATGTGTAGTGTGACCTAAGTGTAAGTAGAAGTAGCAAGACGTACCTGTAATCTTGCATATTTATGAGACAGACAAAAGACACCAGCAATCCTACCATCATGTAAAAAAATTACAGGCTTTCGTTTCACACTCACTTGGCAGGACTGTAGTACCCCCTGGGTGGTATCATTATTAATATGGCATCTCGAGACATAAGACACTCTTAGTGATTTTAATGTGTACCTGCATGCCAGCACAGTGTGTAAGTATATTTAGGTACAGGTATACATAAGTATAATTATCAGAGTATATATAAAATATGAAATAACTTTTAAAAACACTTGAAATTCTGGAAAGTTTCCAGACATAACGGAGAGAGCGGTGGTCATGGAGCTCACAGAGAATGTGAACAAACTGGGTGGGGCGTGGTGACCGTATTAGAAAGTCAGGTGGGGGAGCCGTATAGCGAGTTTTGGTCATAATTTGAAATGTCCATATTAGAGGAATGCTGTAAAGCGAAATGCCGTAAAGCAGGGCCGTACTGTATATCAAAAGTTTATTGTACTGACACAAGTTCAAGGAGAGTAAATAGAACATTATAGGTTTCAACCACATGGGATGCAAAACTTAAATGGGTTTGGAATAAAGAAAATTAGGATACAAATGTAGACTTGGGATGCCAGAGAAAAGTGATTCTCTATTGTGTATGTTGCATCAATGGAATCTTGCTACGCTCCTGCCAGCAATTATAAGAAAACTTATCTAAGTCAAGTGAGTGCCTGCTTGCTAAATTATACACCTTTTTCCAAACTGCTACATATAAGGTTCAACAGAAATCAACATGTAAAGCTTATCTCAATTATACTTTCATTTATCCTAGAAGATGATAAACAAAGACAAGGAGGATAGGATTAGCTGGTAAACAAATGAGGCAATTTCCTTCAAACCAAGAAAGCCAGGAAGATGTGACATGGGAGAGAACTTATCAAGAAGGTTATGTACAAGAGAGAAAATAAGATGAAAGTTTAGGAGATGCAGATGGCACCAAGGCAAATTGGAGGGAAAAATGGGAAAAGGATGGGAGGCAGAGAAGAAAAGGGAACTGAAGCTGCAGAAGTAATGTCTAGTGGTTTCCTCTGATCAAGAGCTACATGCCTAGGAGTTATGGATAGGCAACCACTCTGCAGACAACTCATTTCTGAAAAAAATGCTAGAGAAATACTTTTCTTGTCTCAATATCTGAGACATCATGTGCTATACTTGCAAGAAGCAGCAGCTAAGGACAAGACACACAAGGAGAGGGTACAACAGAACAGGCAATGCTAGCCAAGGTACTCAAAAGAAACTGAGGCAAAGGAATCTACCTGGAGTCTACATGGAGGGAGTTCCCAGAGTCAACTCCCTTGTGGAACAGTCCTTGACCAAGCCTCCCAGTGGATTAGGACCTGATCAACTAGGCTGCACTCTACATTACTAGGGTACAATCAAGAAGCAACCAAGATATGCATCGGCAAAAACATATTACCCCAGGATTTAGGGAATAAAAACTAAGTCTGTCCAGAGGCGAAAAGTAAGAAAAAATACGAGAGCGAATACACAAATAGCCTGCCCATAGGAGGAGCCTACGATGACGTTTCAGTCCAACTTTGACCACAACTTTGTAAATGGTCAAAGTTGGACTGAAATGTCGTAAGCTCCTCTATCCTATGTGAGGGTTATCTGTATACTGTTCTAGTCATGAAATTGTGCCTTTTTGTTCTTTATGAGAGGGATGATTAGGATTACTTGGAGGTTCACAAGAGTTTAAAGCTGGAAAGTACAGTAATAAAAAGTGCATAAATAAAACAAGGGTATACAAATTATTATTATTATAATCAAAAAGAAGCGCTAAGCCACAAGGGCTATACAGCGCTGCAGGGTAGGGAAGGAAGCAAGGGAATTGGATGGCAGAAGGGAGGGGGGATGATCAGCAGGTTACAGAAAACAGCGGGGCAGGGGATAGTACGGGGGTAGAGGGTAGCAAGAGATTCAAGTAGAAAGGGCTGAAAGTATCAGAATTTGTGAAGTAAGTCAGTCGTTGTCAAAAAGTCAATGAGAGAGTCCGGATGAAAGGTTGGTCCATCAGCGGAAGGAAGGTAAAGAGAGAGCAGGGGGGCGAAGACGACACAGAGGAAAATTTCTGCGTGCCGTGAAAAGTGGCAGCCCAAAATGTGGGACTGATAAGGGATTTTTGGCAATTCTCACAGAGAGGAGCAAAAAACGCCTCTCCTAGATATCCATGAGAAAAGACGAGTATGCCAAATGCGAAGGGGGAGAGAGATCCCCAACCTCGCACGGGGATAAAAAACGGCCAGAAACCTATACTCGGTTTAATAGACTGAAGTTTGTTGCCGAGCATAGTAGCCAACGTTTCCCAAAGGGGTTTGGGGAAGGTGGAAGATATTACAGAAAATATCCGACATGGAATACCCTATAAGAAACTGGTGGGTCTGTACTGCTACCGCGCACATGTCTGCCTTCATTCCCCCGTACGTCAACAGACCGGGGCCCCAAACAAAAAACAATATCTTAGTTTAGAAAGATCGGCGTACCAAATTTTTATCGGAGGACTAAGGGGGGGGTGTATAAAATTTTTTTGTATGCCGTAAAGCACAAAGGGGATCTGAGAAAAACCACAAATGATGACACAGCATAGATGCAATAGGGATAAGCGTGTAAGGATGGCATAAAATTCAGCATAAAATACTACTGAAGATAGAAAAAATGCCCTGTACGACCGTCCAAACACTGCTGCAATCCACGCCGTCAGAAACTTGAGCCATCTGTGTACACACCAATGCATGAGAATGAAGTAAAAGGGGGGGGCGAAAAGAAGGGGGAAGCGACCGTAACAGTTTGGGGGCTTTCGAGCAAGGAGGAGAAAGAACAGACTCGAACAGCGAACTTCCAGGGGGTAGGGAAAAGTGAGATGCACATGTACTAGAAAGGTGGTAGTTAAAGGAAACAAGAGCAAATGAAGGCAAGAGAGAAGGGACGGATAAGCAGGGGCGCAAAAAATAAAAATGTCTACTAATATCGTGACCATTCATAAAGGGAAGGATTGCGGAACATGAAGCGTACATAGTAGCCAGGCAATGGCATCACGGGGATGGGAAAGGATGGAACGTTCGCTCGCATAGAGGCTTTCGACAGGGGAAGACGAAAGCCCCAAGCATAAACGTAATCCTTGGTGATAAAGGGGGTAAGGCTAGAGAGAGAGCAGGAGATCCCGCGGGGGAAAATCTGGTCCCCATAATCAAGTTTCGATAAAAAAAGGGGAAAATTAGGGAAAGGAGGGTTCAAACGATCAGCTCCCCACGAAAGATGAAAAGGGGTTTTAAAGAATTTTCCCCGGCTGTGACAAGTTCCCTTTCAAAGGGGTAAGTGGGGTTTCCGGGATAACCTACGATAAAAGAGGGGGGCCCAAAACTTGACTGTTCAGTTAAATACTGAGCCATAGGGGTAAAAGGGATATGGGAGATGACAAGCGTCTAGGAAAGTATTTGGGGGGTTTTAAAGTGCTGGAAAATTTAAACCCAGTGGGGCCCAATTGGAAACACGGTCGACTGCATGCTGGAGAAAATTTAAGGAGGTGACAGTCAGCGCCTGCACAGGCAATAGCGAAGTCATCAACATAAGTAGACCAAATTTTTGGGGAAGCAGAGGCCAAATCATTAATAGAAAGGGAGAAAAAATTTTGTGCTCAGAAAAACCCCCGGGGGGGACACCTTTTCAGCTTGGAAAAAGTCCGGGGGGAGAGCACATTTTTTAACCCAACACGGAAATGCCTGTCATTAAAAATTTTTAAAAAAAGGATGGTAGATTCCTCAAAGGCCAAAGGGAGGGGCTTGGGCTAAAATATATACCCCCAAGTTTGTCATATCCTTCTAAAGGGTCAAAAAATATGGCAATAACGAGTTTATTCGAAAACATTACGAACATACGTATAAAGGGCGCAGAGGGGCATGGTAGAATGCCCCCTTACAAAGCCAATTGACGGGGGAACGGGGGGTCTCAAATCCCACACTAAACTCTATTTACTAGATTTTTCCATTACTTTCAAACTGCACGGGAAAGAGCAAGGGGCGAGGGTGGGAGGTTTCAGCCCCCTAGTGCCGGGGTTTGCAAAAGGGGAGAACAATGGGGGATTTCCACAGCTGTGAAGAACTCCTTGTGACCAAAAAATTGAAAAGGCAATAGGACGCAAGGGCTGACTGATGTAAATGTTGTAGCATACGAAAAGAATGTCTCGGGCCCAGCTGCCGTTTATCGACAACGAGAGTGTTCCCTCCATTTTTGAAGTGTAAAAGGCACATTAAACTTTTCTTCTCTGAGAGAAGAAAAGCCAAGGGTGCTAACTCTCGGCAATTTTTGGGGAAAGAAAAGAGGGGGATAAGGGGTCCCCCGAGAAATACGGCCCAAAATTTTCCAATTCATTGCAAACATAGGTTTTTCTATATCAACCCGCAATCCGCAAACAGACCGGGGCAGGGAAAAATTTTTCCCCTCAGTTTTCGTACTTTTTCCCGACGCACTCATAGAGGAAGCAGAGTAGGTGGAGACAAATCCCCCACAAATGCGTTTAGCGTCACGGGTGAATGGCGAGCGATCCCCACGCTTCTGTTTAAAATCAAGGGGCGCCGTGGTTTTATTGTACCGTACCGCCCCATGCAGTTTCGTTTCAAACACTGCCGAGCACAAGCAGGAACCACCAAGGCACGCATTTCTGAAATGCCTGCCCGAATTTGGGTATAGAAGAGAAGCGCGGGTTAAAACGGAGGACGAAAAGGTGTAAAAGCTCATCGAGGGGGACAAGAAGGAACCTCTTTAAAAAACATCAGGTGTGATAAAGGTTTTTCCCAATTTTTCCCCATTTAAAATTTCCAGCTTGGGTCGAAGAGGGGCGAATAGAAGGGGGGGTAAGAAGATTGGAAATGATCCGTCATTAAGTCCGGGGGAACAACCAAGTAAAGTCTAATGCGGTGGAGGAAACAAACTGGAGATCGATGCCAGAGAAGTATATCCCAGATCAAATGGGGTGATACCTGATTAAAAAATGGAGGGGGGGGGTGGCAAAAAAGCCCTAACTGAATTCCTCGGGAATCACAGTGAACCCCCCCAAGGAAAGGTGGGCATTAAAATCACCAAGTAACAGAACGGTGCGGTAAAGACGAAACAAGAACAAAAACCAATAATAATCCCAAAGGAAAGATATAAAGAACAGAGCGATACCCCCTATGTAAGTGGATACGGCTGCTGTGTAATGCAGCAAGTATAACAAATACTGATGGGACGGAAAATCTGCGGGGAAGAAGGGCACTTTTATTAAAGGCCCATCAGGAAAAGGATCGAAAATACAATAAATTATAGCCCAGATGTAGAAAAAACGCAGAGTGTAATTTGGTTCTTGTAACAACACCACAGGGCAAAATGGGGGAGTAAAAATCTGAAGCTCACCCCGATTACCCCCCGAGGCCGCGAATTCCACTTTAAAAAGGCCAGAAAGGGAAAGATGAGTATTTGAAAACCCAGGTAAGGGTTTTTCCCAGGACTAAAGGGTTAAAAATCCACATGCGGGGGGCAGGGGGAAAAATTTTAACAGCGAAAAACGGGGCGCGTGAAAAAAGGGGTTTGCGCAGATGGAGCAGAGGGGAGAGAAAGACGGAAAGGGGGATCAGTGTCCATTGTGGTTTTGGGCCTGCAATAATTCAAGATTGCTTCAAGTGTTTCGGGAAATTTAGAGATGTCGTATGGGGGACAAAATTGGGGAAGGTAGGGGGGGGTGATAAATTGGAACTGTAAATTTGGGCTGTACCAAGGTAGGGGGGGGGGGGAAAAGGTGGGGGGAACTGGAAAGCGTGGCAGGGGCAGAAAGGAAGGGAACCCGGGAGTGGCAGAAGAGGAAGAAACTTGGAGGGAACAGGGAGGAAGGACTTACGAGGGGGGGTGAACCTCCACTTGTAACTGAGGCCCAAAAAGGGGGGAACCGGGACAGAACAGGGAGGGAAAAAGGAGGGGAAATGGTAGAGGTTTTAAACCCGGGCCTTTTTTTTTACTTTTTTAAATAGAGGGACGATTGGAAGAGGTGTCGTCAGTCTCGTCGTAAGGGGGTTGTAAAAAAGAACCAAAAAGCGAATTAGACGAGGCTTAAGAGGGACGTCTACCGAGGCAGCAAAAGGGTTTGATACGGATGATTATGGGGAAAGGGAACCACAAGGGGGGTGTAGAAGATGGGGTACCAAAGGGGGGGACGTTTTGAACACGGAATAAAAAAAACCCTGGGATCCCCTTGGGGGGCGGGGATGAAAACTCCATGGCAAAAAGGGGGAAACCTTCTGTCTCTTTGAGGAACATTTTCCCCTCTTTTTAAAAAGACCTACAACGCGAGAGTACGAAGGGTGAGCCTCATGACAGTTAAGGCAAGAGGAATCGATTGCAAACGATTAAAAGGGCATCGGGACCACAAATGGGCATTCGCGATAATCTGCAATTTTCGCTGGATGGCCAAATCGCCAGCAATTTTTTTACACGGGGGTTTGGGGTCACCTTTTCGAACTTTTAAACCGATTCCTGCTATAAACTGAGGATGGGATTCCGCTGTCAAAAGTTAAACGAGCCACATTGCTAGGGGTTTGTCCCGCCCACGGGAGAAAACGTAAGTGCACCTTTAGGATTGGAGAACTTGGGTTCCGCTGTTCTAAATGCGGGCCCCATGTCGGGAAAAATTTTTAACTATGGTTGGGGCAGAATAACGGTACCACTAAAGAATTTGGGGGAAAGATGTTTTTCAAGGGGGACAGGAAAAGTATCATTGGAAAGACAGAGAGCTCACGAGCCCGGGTAGCATTCTGACAGTAATTGCCACCGCTCTTAAGAGAAAAAAAAAAATTCTTTAAAACCCAAAATGGCGAGGAGTGCCTGCCAAAATTGGGCAAAAGATAGGCTAAGGAAGTTGTAAAGTGAAAAATTTGTCCACTGTTTTTCGAACTGAGCGGGAAAGGGAGGAAGGACGTGTCGACGTTTCTGAGAAGAACAGAAGGTGAAAGGGGAAAGTATCAACACAGGTAATTTTCGTTGACGTTTGGGGGGGCCCCGTTGGGCCGCGTGGAACGGGCGGCGATTTGAAAAATTTTCCGACCATAGAGGGGGAGGCCGGAAGCAAAACAAGGGGACGAAGGCGAAAATCAAGGAGCTCGAGGCCTCAGTAAACCCGAAAAGGGTGAGGAAACAGCACCGGCAATAGGTACAAGGCATAGGAATGTCTGAAGAGTGGCCAAAGACGAGGGGGGTCAAACGGGGGGCGGTACAAGAAGGGGGCCCGGGGGACCAGGGTTTATGGCTAGGGGTGCCTGGGGGTTTGGTTACTTCTTTCTTTTGTTTTTTTAAAAAAAAAAAAAAAAGAAAAAAGAAAATAAAAAAAAAAAAAAGAAAAAAAAGGGGGGACCGGGGAGGGATAGTTCCTAGGAGGAATGAAAGGGCCAGAAATCTCCCTCCGCGCCCAAGAGGACTCGACACCGCTAGTAGGGCAGATGCAGCATGGAACCCGTGCCATACCCTACCCTTCATGCCAGTAAACCAGCAATCTGGGATAGCAACCTCACATCTGCCGAGCTACCTCGGTGGACAAAAGAGAGGGCGGCCGGATATCCGCCACAAAGCATACCTCCTTCAGCCACCACCCCCGGAATCCGAAAGGTGGCTTCCAGAGATACACCCGTCGCCCAAAAGACACCCAAAGCTACTCCGGGATACCGGAGAGGGATCGGGACATCCCTAGGCAATCCAGATTCCACGGCAAACTACGCCACCGCCAAGAAACCTCAACGGAATGGGATGGACCCCGGTGTCCTTTCCCCTACCTAGGAACTAGCGCGCCTGTGGGAGAAATCCCAAAGGACAAAAAGAGGAAGGGCAAAAGGGAGGAGTGGGGAGGAGGAGGAGGAAAGGAAAAAGGGGAGGATGGGGAGGATGGGATAGGGGAGGGGAGATTGGGGGGTAATTAGGTTCGGTCTGAGGAAGAAGACCGATAGGTCTAATTCCTCAGACCAAGAGCCTCTTCACCACGCCAAGGAGCCCCCCTTGAAGAGGAAGGGTATACAAAAATATCCCACCCATAAGAGAAAAAAAAAAAAAAAAAAAAAAAAAAAAAAAAAAAAAAAACTTATGACAACATGCTGGTCTGACTTGGACTGTTAGTATGTGTAATGAGATAGTGATCCAAGTGGAACCAAAACATCAAGAGTTTCTTTCTAATTTTCTTCTTTCAATAAACTGGTCATATCCCACTGAAGCAACGTGGCCCAAAAAGAAAAACAAAGTTTCTCTTTTCAACTCTAGTCAAGTTATTTGTGTATTGTTCCAGTCACGGTATTGGTATATAACCCTTAAACTGTCCAAATGTAGATCTGCATTTTTTTTAACATTTGAAAGAAAAATAAAACGTAGATTACGTTTGGAGCGCTCGCAGTGCAAACATAGATCTATGTTTGGACAGTGGAAGGGATAATATCCACAACTTGATAAGTGAGATGCACGTACTGGCTAATTTCGACGGGTATCAGTATTAGTACTGCCCTAATACTGGTATCAGCACTGCCCTTATACCAGGTATCAGTACTGCACTAACATTAGGTATCAGTACTGCCCTAATATTGGATATCAGTACTGCCTTAATACCAGGTATCAGTATTGCCCTAATACTAGGTATCAGTATTGCCCTAATATTGGGTATCAGTGCTGCCCTAATACTGGGTATCAGTATTGCCCTAATACTGGTCATCAGTATCACCCTAATACTGGGTATCAGAATTGCCCTAATACTGAGTATCAAAATTGCCCTAATACTAGGTATCAGTACTCCCATAATATTGAGTATCAGTATTGCCCAAATATTGGGTATCAGTATTTCCCTAATACTGGGTATCAGTAATGCCCTAATAATAGGTATCAGTATTGCTGTAATACTGGGTATCAGTATTGCCCTAATACTGGGTATCAGTATTACCCTAATACTGGGTATCAGTATTGCCCTAATATCAAGTATCAGTACTGCCATAATACTGAGTATCAGTACTGCCCCAATACTGGTCATCCATATCACCCTAATACTGGGTATCAGTAACAGCAAAAGATCTGATATCGTCCCATCCCAAGTTCTGACTTTTTTTTTCATCATTGTATGTTGAAAATCCTACTTTTGTAAGTAGGTTAAGTAACTTATGTACCTAACAACAGTATATTTCGCCTAAACTACATTACCTGTGTTGTACTTCATAAAACACAAAGCTGAATTTGAGGAAGATGACATTTTTAAGGTCAATGATGCAGTCAAGACTAGCCGAGGCATCAAGACTAGCCAGAGACATCAAGACTAGCCTGAGTCATCAAGACTAGCCAGAGTCATCAAGACTAGCCAGAGACATCAAGACTAGCCTGAGTCATCAAGACTAGCCAGAGTCATCAAGACTAGCCAGAGTCATCAAGACTAGCCTGAGTCATCAAAACTAGCCAGAGTCATCAAGACTAGCCAGAGACATCAAGACTAGCCAGAGTCATCAAGACTAGACTGAGTCATCAAGACTAGCCTGAGTCATCAAGACTAGCCAGAGTCATCAAGACTAGACTGAGTCATCAAGACTAGACTGAGTCATCAAGACTAGCCAGAGTCATCAAAACTAGCCTGAGACATCAAGACTAGCCTGAGTCATCAAGACTAGCCAGAGTCATCAAGACTAGCCAGAGTCATCAAGACTAGCCAGAGTCGTCAAGACTAGCTAGTCATCAAGACTAGCCAGAGTCGTCAAGACTAGCCAGTCATCAAGACAAGCCAGAGTTATCAAGACGAGCCGTTGTCATCGAGACTAGCTGCAGTCGTAAAGACTAGCTGGAACCATTAAGACTAGCTGCAGTCGTCATGACTATTTACAGTCGTCAAGACCAGTCGCAGTCGTCAGACCAGTCGCAGTCATCAAGACTAGTCGCAGTCATCAGACCAGTTGCAGCCGTGAAGACTAGTCGCAGTCGTGAAAACTAGTCACAGTCATGAAGACCAGTCGCAGTCGTCAAAGCCAGTCGGAGTCATCAAGACTATCTGCAGTAACAAGACTACTAGCAGTCATCAAGGTAGTCTCTCTGAGGAGAAACAACGTGCTGCATGACCCAAAATTATTATGCACTCACCTTTCTAACAAACCTCTTCTACAAAGTTACTACAGTAGGACCCTGCTTTATGGCATTTCGCCTTACGGCGTTCTGCTAATATGGCAATTTCAAATTATGACCAAAATTTGCTATATAGCAAGCAGTCTTTCAAATATGGTGCACCCCACCCGGTTTGTTTACATTCCCCGTGAGTACATCTCTATTATGTCTGGGAATTTTCCAAAATTTTAAGTGTCTTAAAGTTTTGTGTATTTTATATATACTCCGATAAATATACTTATGTGTACCTGTACCAAAAATATACTTACACATTGTGCTGGCATGCAGGTACACATTAGAATCACTAAGAGTTTCTCTACTCTTGATGGCATATAATCTCTTGGGTGCACTAAATGTCATATATTACATTAACATAGACATTCCCATTAATCCGTATATGATAATTTTTTTCAAAATTATATAGTAAACACATTACATAACATATAAACATGATACATACACCCACAGTATAAAAATTGACATAAATATGAGATTTCCTTACTAAGAGGTTGGTGGGAGGGTCGGAAGAATTACGTTTTCTCTAGTCAAACACTAGTAACTCAACCAGAAATTTATTCCTTTCATATGCCTTCACTCTATCTACAGCTATTCATAACCCTTGTGGGTTTAGTGCTTCTTTATGATGATGATAATAATTTGTAATAATAATTTATAATAATAATAATTTGTAATACAGGTTGGCCATCAGTAATCCGGCATCATTGTGACCTGCAGTGTGCCAGATTAGTGAGTTTGCTGGATTACAGAGTGGTTAGGTTAGAATACACTTAACCTATCAATAGAAAGACTTTCTGCTACGTCTTCCTCATTTTCATCACTGCTTTCTCCTCCACTGGCTTGTTGCTGTGGATTTACAACCATCTGCACAACTTCTGAGTCACTATAATGATGAAATTTGAAACTATGCTAGCCGAAATTAGTGCCAGATTACTGATGGAGCCAGATAACTGATTGCTGGATTAGTGATGGCCAACCTGTAATAATAATAATTTGTCAGACTATCATTCCTTCTAAAAATTACATGAGAATGGAAGTGTTGGTCTTTATTTATTCTACTGTACTACTGTGGATACAATTCGTCGTAAGCTCCTCTCTTCTATGTGCGGGTTATTTGTGTATTGTTCCAGTCACGGTATTGTGCCCTTTTTTGTTATTTATGTAAGGTTTTAGTATGAACGTGTATCAACCATAACCAGACAGTTTGTTAACGTAAGTAATCTGCGGCTCTGTCATCTTATTCGTTCTCTCTCTCTCATCTATTCGTTTTTATCTCGCTTACTCACCTCTCACCCTACATTAAGACTACAAATATTTTAGAGTAAGTAACGAGTGTATTGTATATGCATTTTATCGCTCTAGGGAGCTTTAAATGTCGCAGTAGGTGGGGTTGGCCAGGCAAGATGCCATACCTCCCACATGACTTTCTACAAATAAATACTTTTCACCTCTCACCCATTAAGACTACAAATATTTTAAGGTAAGTAATGAGTGTCCTGTAAATGCATTTTACCACTCTAGGGCATTTTAAGCATCATAGTATATTAGGTATGGGTGGGGTGGCCAGGAGGGCTACCACACCTGACTTCTTACAGTAAATGCTACTCACCTTTTGCCTTACATTAAGACTACAAATATTTTGAGGTAAATAATGAGTGTACTGTGTGTGTGCATTTTACCTTTTTTGTTTTTTAATGCCTAGTTCTATTGCTAACTTAATATATGTTTGCACAAACTTATCTGGCATTTATAAGTGGAAAAAAAAATGGCATTCTGCTCCCCACCGAAGTCTGCTTTCCAGCAGCAGCCTGGAACCTAACCTGCTGTATAAGTGGGGTCCTACTGTATTTTGATAAAGTAAAAGTACATAAAAAATTTAAATACCAAGTAATATGAAGGCATTTCCATTCACTATTTAATTTTGGATGTACGTACTTTCTTAATCTAATTTACAAAATAATCCCAGTATATAGAAGAGTTTTTAAGAGGGCTGACTGAATCAACAAAATCATATGGATCACACTGCAATGAAAGAGCAAGATGCAAGAGTAAACCTCTGGATGCAAGAGTAAACCTCTGGATGCAAGAGTAAACCTCTGGATGCAAGAGTAAACCTCTGGATGCAAGAGTAAACCTCTGGATGCAAGAGTAAACCTCAGGATGCAAGAGTAAACCTCTGGCAGCAAGAGTAAACCCCTGGATGCAAGAGTAAACCTCTGGTTGCAAGAGTAAACCTCTGGATGTAGGAGTAAACCTCTGGATGCAAGAGTAAACCTCTGGTTGTAAGAGTAAACCCCTGGATACAAGAGTAAACCTCTGGTTGCAAGAGTAAACCCCTGGATGCAAGAATAAACTTCTGGATGCAAGAGAAAACCTCTGAATGCAAAGTAAACCTCTAGTGCATTGTGGAAGATGGCAGGGTGGTGATAGGGTGATGGTAGGGTGATGGTAGAGTGATGGTAGTGATTGTAGTGATGGTAGGGTGATAGTAGTGATGGCAGGGTGATGGTAGAGTGATGGTAGTGATGGTAGGGTGATGGTAGGGTGATGGTAGTGATGATAGGGTGATGGTAGAGTGATGGTAGGGTGATGGTAGAGTGATGGTAGGGTGATGGCATGGTGACACCAGTGATGGTAGGGTGATGGCAGGGTGATTGTCATAAGAGAAGCAGCGTTCCAGTGATCGATACAACTGTGTCCCTCCAGTGGTTTACTGGTATTAATGTGAGCCTGGAAAGGAAAGCTCTATCCTCCAGTGGTTTATTGGTATTAATGTGAGCCTGGGAAGGAAAGCTCTATCCTCCAGTGGTTTATTGGTATTAATGTGAGCCTGGGAAGGAAAGCTCTATCCTCCAGTGGTTTATTGGTATTAATGTGAGCCTGGAAAGGAAAGCTCTATCCTTCAGTGGTTTACTGGTATTAATGTGAGCCGGGGAAAGGGAAAAGCTCTATCCTCCAGTGGTTTATTGGTATTAATGTGAGCCTGGAAAGGAAAGCTCTATCCTTCAGTGGTTTACTGGTATTAATGTGAGCCTGGGAAGGAAAGCTCTATCCTCCAGTGGTTTACTGGTATTAATGTGAGCCTGAGAAGGAAAGCTCTATCCTCCAGTGTTTACTGTATTAAATTGTGAGCCTGGGAAGGAAAGCTCTATCCTCCAGTGGTTTACTGGTATTAAGTGAGCCTGGGAAGGAAAGCTCTATCCTCCAGTGGTTTACTGGTATTAATGTGAGCCTGGGAAGGAAAGCTCTATCCTCCAGTGGTTTACTGGTATTAATGTGAGCCTGGAAGGAAAGCTCTATCCTCCAGTGGTTTACGGGTATTAATGTGAGCCGGGGAAGGAAAGCTCTATCCTCCAGTGGTTTACTGGTATTAATGTGAGCCTGGGAAGGAAAGCTCTATCCTCCAGTGGTTTACTGGTATTAATGTGAGCCTGGGAAGGAAAGCTCTATCCTCCAGTGGTTTACTGGTATTAATGTGAGCCTGGGAAGGAAAGCTCTACCCCTCCAGTGGTTTACTAGTATTAATGTGAGCCTGGGAAGGAAAGCTCTATCCTCCAGTGGTTTACTGGTATTAATGTGAGCCTGGGAAGGAAAGCTCTATCCTCCAGTGGTTTACTGGTATTAATGTGAGCCTGGGAAGGAAAGCTCTATCCTCCAGTGGTTTACTGGTATTAATGTGAGCCTGGGAAGGAAAGCTCTATCCTCCAGTGGTTTACTGGTATTAATGTGAGCCTGGGAAGGAAAGCTCTATCCTCCAGTGGTTTACTAGTATTAATGTGAGCCTGGGAAGGAAAGCTCTATCCTCCAGTGGCTTACTAGTATTAATGTGAGCCTGGGAAGGAAAGCTCTATCCTCCAGTTGGTGGTACAGTTAACACTCTTATAAAGCTCTTCTACACACTGCTATTATTTGTAAATGCTATTGGAAAAGTACATCAGAAACTGAATAGCATGAGAATAGGCCTTCATAATACATATATGCTATTAAATTTTGAACATTTTTCAAAATAACTATATAGAGTAATTTACTGCAAATCAACACATGACATGCCCCAAGATGCTGGTCTCTGTATGAGCACAAAAAATAGATCAAAGGCACAATGTCCTCTGATCTACTGTCCATTCAATACTGAAGCCTCAGAACTAATGGAAAAAGACATAGGCATGGGACTACAGTGGACCCCCGCTTAACGATCGCCTCCCAATGCGACCAATTATGTAAGTGTATTTATGTAAGTGCGTTTGTACGTGTATGTTTGGGGTCTGCAATGGACTAATCTACTTCACAATAGTCCTTATGGGAACAAATTCGGTCAGTACTGCACCTGAACATACTTCTGGAATGAAAAAATATCGTTAACCGGGGGTCCACTGTATTTGCATTCTCTCAAAAACCTTGCTTGATCCTTATCAATAAGGTCTTAAAAAAAAAAAGTAATAATTTAGCAGATTTATTCAGGTGGACATGTGCTGGACCAGATATCCCAAAATTCTTTACTTGAAAATAATGAGGTGCTCAAAACATTAGACAACCAGTACAGTGATTCAGGTGGGCAACTCTGAGCATTCTATTTTCTCAAAGGACTTGTTTGACCTTGGTCAATAAAGTCTGAACCCATCCCTCACATCTTGAAGAGTCACCAAGGATGGCAAATACAAAGGGCAGCTGTTAAGTCAGCCTCCATTACTGTAGTTCCAGTGGCACAGGAAGTTCCAACCACTGCTGCTCAAGATATCTTTGGAGGCTTCTATTGTTCTGATCACCAAGATGACTGATCAAAACAATGACATGATAAGCAGATGGAGGACTGAGCCTCCACCACTGCTTGTGCTAAATGACCAACACTGCAGGTTTAGTGATTCATGAAATATGTCTATGGAGGCCTCTAAGCCCAGTCAGCACACACAGGGCTAGGATGCTTCAGTCACTGAGAAAAATGATTTAGTAAGAGCCATTTCTCTGCACTTTTCATTGAATATTGCTTTTTTTTTTTTTATACACATATTGGACTTGAGTCCTGGAAGTGGGAAGTACAGTACCTGCACTCTCAAAGATGGGTGGGGATATTTGCTGTTTGGAGGGACATCCGAACTGTGGTATCTGCACGCCTCTGGCAAGACAGTGATAGTGTGAATGATGGTGAAAGTTTTTTTGGGGTCATCCTGCCTCGGTGGGAGATGGCTAGTGTGTTAAAAGAAAAAAACACCTCAAGAATTATTGAATCTCTTCATGGTTGTTTCTATAAATTTTGTACTATATACAGTTGATTATCAGTTATCCAGAAATCAGCTATTTAGTGTTTAATCTTATTTGGCTGTCTTATTCAATCCAGCAACTAAACAGACATGATAATGTTATCAAGGAATGTGCAGCAAAAAGGGATCATAAAAAATTAAGTGAACATACAGTGTGGTTGAAATATGGTATACCCTTCCCAATCAGTATGCTGGAAAATACAGTGCAGTTCCCAATTAGTGCTGGAAAAATCCATGATCTACCGTATATATTCAATTAATACTATCACTGTTACAAGTATAATAATCTTCAGTACACTGAACACACCTTCCCAGCCTCCTTATATATGATTTACCTTCAGGACATGTCAACACACCTACCCCAGTCTCTTTACACATGATCAACTAAACTGATTCCTTCTAGCATAAATTTTCACAAGCGCTGCAAATTCAGATGCGTTAAAACCCTTTAAAAACTAGTAACACTGAACTGCCGTGAACCTTAAATAGATCAGATTTTGTAGTGTAGTCTTATCTTATCATTATTATTATTATACTAAAACAAAGCATTAAACTTGAATGGATCACACAGTCTAATTATGATACACTTTTGCATGATTTTCTCACATGAGTGAGTTTACTTAGCAAGTTTTGAAAGTCGCTTAGGCACACTGAATGCAGATATGTTTTCCTCTCAAAATGATTTCTCCTACATGACAGCAAGTTTGTTGACAAATGTTGTAGACACTTTGAACACTAATATAGTTTCTCTCCTGTGTGATTTCTTTTGTATTTTATTACGCCACATTTACTGTATCAGAAAAACCTTTGATACTCTGCATTCTGACATCCTTTCCTCCTGAATGCTTTACCATGATGTGTCTTACTAAATTAGATTTTCTTGAATAGACTTTAAAACATTTTGAACATTGATGAGCTTTCTCTCCTGTGTGACTCCTCATGTGGTTTACTAAATCATATTTATTGGAGCAAACTTTCATACACTCAGAACACTGATATGGTTCTACCTGTGTATGAATTCTTGAATGTTTTGTTAGGTCAGATTTATCAGAGAAGTCCTTCTGACACTTGGGACACTGGTATGGCTTCTCTCCGGTATGAATTCTCAAGTGTTTGACTAAACCAAATTTATGTAAAAATTCTTTGGAACAAACTGTGCATTGATATGGTTTCACACCTATGTGATTTTTAATATGCTTTATTAAATTAGATTTTGTAGAAAAGTTTTTTACACACAATGAACAATGAAATGGGTTTTCTCCTGTATGAACTCTCATGTGATTAGTTAAACTAGCTTTATCTGAAAAGTCTTTTGGACACTCTGCACACTTAAATGGTCTCTCTCCAGTGTGAACTCTCATGTGTCTTATCAAATGGGTGTTTTGCAAAAAGTCTTTAAGACACACAGAACACTGGTATGGTTTTTCTCCTGTATGAATTCTTGTATGCTTTACTAAATCAGATTTAGCTGAAAAATCTTTAAGACACACTAAACAATGGTGTGGTTTCCCCTCTGAATGAATTGTCCTGTGTGCCAAGAGCTGAGATATAGTTGGAAAATCTTGTACACACTCTAAACATTGGTATGTTTTCTCTTCTGCTTGAGTGGCAATACTTTCTGTTGCTGAAGCAGCTGCTCCTTCAAATATTTCAGACTTCTCTTCTGAATGAACTGTAACTTCTACTGCTGGTACAGATGCTTCAAATATTTCATGTAGTTTCTCTGAATGAATTCTAACTTCTGCTGCTAGAAAAGATTCAAGTATTTCATTTGGCTTTTCCTCTAAATGAACTTCTGCTGCTGGAAAATATCCTTCGAGTATGTCATGTGAATTCCCTGAATGAACTCTAACTTCTGCTGCTGCTGCTGCTGGAGCAGATTCCTCTTCAGGTATTTCAGACATAGTGAATACAGTGATGTCCAATACAAACTTGCACACACTTTACCAGAAATGATTCTTGTGAATATTTTTTCAGAAACTTACAACTGGTATCTATTTTCCATGTGAACATCAATATTGGTACTTAAACCTATAAATATTCAGATATCCTCCTTATGAAATTTCTATGCACTGAAATACACTATCATTGCTTCCAAGAGTTTCAAGTATAGATATACACGATATATATTAGAACACATTAACAAGGGAATTAATATAACTTTTCTACATGACCTTTTGAAAAGTGATACAGTACTAAATGAACAGGGTGTGATGTTATTGAAATGCCTGTGTTATGCAGAACATTTTTGAGAGAACAAGAACATAAGGACATGTATATCAGCACAAGGGGTGATACTACTGGCTTATCTTCCCGAGAGAGAACAATAACACAAGGATGCACTTGTAAGCAGTACTGTGCTGCAATGCATCCAAACTCTACATTATTAAGACTTTCATTTTGCTAATTCTCAAACATGTTACCTAAGTAAATTCATTAGAATCTTCAACTCACTAAAAACTGAATTGTTCTATCTCTACTGCAGTGTAGGTACATCCTATATCCTGATTTTATCTCCTCAATGGTCTTAGTTTGTATCACGTACACTGACATATCACAACTGCCTTAACTTTTATCATGTATACTGACATATAGCAATGCACATTAGAAATGTGCTAAATAAATTTACATTTTTTATTTGTCAGGAAACAAGACAATGTCTTCTAATGCAGTGTTTTGTCATGTGATGGCTGCCTCAGTGGTTAATCTACCACTGGCTTAAAGGTGCTATATACCTGTGGTTATGCAGCTGCTGTTGCACCCAAACTACGTTTCTCCGCCCCATCTAAAAAAAAAGCAAAAAACAAAGGATCACCATACTTAAAAGTGCATGTCACAAAAGTTAAAATTTAATTGGAAAATGAAGACAAAATGTCAGAATACATCAAGTTGTCATCAACTCTGTTATATCCTACAGAACATAACATAAAAAAGGAGAAACACTGCAGCAGGCCTATTGGCCCATACTAGGCAGGTCCTTCTCAAACCCAAACCCACAAACATATTTGCCCAACCCATTTTCAGTGCTGCCTAAAGAAGCTTTTATAATCCCATTAACTCATGTGCAGCTTCAAACTCAAATTCAACCCTTCACACTCATGCATTTATATGAACAGAAGTACAGTAGATCACTACCTATCGAGTGACAAGTTCTTCAGCTTCCATCATCTGGCTGTAAAGTGACAGTCACCATGTATATACACAATACTGAAATGTTGTTTGTAAGACAAAAGAACCATACAAAAATGATTACTAAGGTTTGTTCACAATCTGGTGCACCATTACCCTGATAGAACAATATCTGATGCACCCTCTCCCTGATGGGACAGTATCAGATATACCCTCTCCTCAATGGGACGGTATCAGATATACCATCTCCCCGATGGGACAGTATCTGCTCCACCCTCTCCCTGATGGGAGAGAATCTGCTCCACCCTCTCCCTAATGGAGCAGTATCTGCTCCACCCTCTCCCTAATGGGATAGTATCTGATACACCCTCTCCCTAATGGGACAGTATCTGATACACTTTCTCCCTGATGGGACAGTATCTGATTCACCCTCTCCCTGATGGGACAATATATGATACACCCTCTCCCTGATGGAACAGTATCTGATACACTCTCTCCCTAATGGGACAGTATCTGATATGCCCTCTCCCTGATGGGACAGTATCTGATTCACCCTCTCCCTGATGGGACAATATATGATACACCCTCTCCCTGATGGAACAGTATCTGATACACCCTCTCCCTGATGGAACAGTATCTGATACAACCTCTCCCTGATGGGACAGTATCTGATACACCCTCTCCATGATGGGACAGTATATGATACACCCTTTCCCTGATGGGACAGTATCTGATACACCCTCTCCCTGATGGGACAGTATATGATACACCCTTTCCCTGATGGGACAGTATCTGATACACCCTCTCCAGGATGGGACAGTATCTGATATACCCTCTCCCTGATGGGACAGTATCTGATACACCCTCTCCCTGATGGGACAGTATCTGATACACCCTCTCCATGATGGGACAGTATCTGATACACCCTCTCCATGATGGGACAGTATCTGATACACTCTCTCCATGATGGGACAGTATCTGATACACCCTCTCCATGATGGGACAGTATCTGATACACCCTCTCCCTGATGGGACAGTATCTGATACACCCTCTCCCTGATGGGACAGTATCTGATACACCCTCTCCAGGATGGGACAGTATCTGATACACCCTCTCCCTGATGGGACAGTATCTGATACACTCTCTCCATGATGGGACAGTATCTGATACACCCTCTCCCTGATGGGACAGTATCTGATACACCCTCTCCCTGATGGGACAGTATCTGATACACCCTCTCCATGATGGGACAGTATCTGATACACCCTCTCCATGATGGGACAGTATCTGATACACCCTCTCCCTGATGGGACAGTATCTGATACACCCTCTCAATGATGGGACAGTATCTGATACACCCTCTCCATGATGGGACAGTATCTGATACACCCTCTCCCTGATGGGACAGTATCTGATACACCCTCTCAATGATGGGACAGTATCTGATACACCCTCTCCCTGATGGGACAGTATCTGATACACCCTCTCCCTGATGGGACAGTATCTGATACACCCTCTCAATGATGGGACAGTATCTGATACACCCTCTCCCTGATGGGACAGTATCTGATACACCCTCTCCATGATGGGACAGTATCTGATACACCCTCTCCCTGATGGGACAGTATCTGATACACCCTCTCAATGATGGGACAGTATCTGATACACCCTCTCCCTGATGGGACAGTATCTGATACACCCTCTCCCTGATGGGCAGGATAATCAGTGATCCACTGTTATTGTTTACGTGATATTTAGCTTGATGAATGTCATACTTCATTCCAAACTACAGTTATAAAAACCTCACACACACACACACACACACACACACACACACACACACACACACACACACACACACACACACACACACACACACACACACACACTGCACAACAATGAGGGAAAATGAAGGAATATTTCTGGAGAAAATGTACAGGTTATTCAAATTATTATATACTAAAAACTCAAAGTTGCTGGACATGTTTGATAGTGTATATGTGTATGGAAAATACAATCAGTGCAAGTAATGCAATAATGTATTATGGAAAAAAATTGTTCTTGTTAGACTAGAGAATAGTGCGCATGACAATATTTGAACACAGAACATGGCTGAATGGTGTATATGACAATATTTGAACACAGAACATGGCTGAATGGTGTATATGACAATATTTGAACACAGAACATGGCTGAATGGTGTATAGGACAATATTTGAACACAGAACATGGCTGAATGGTGTATATGACAATACAGTGGACCCCCGCATAACGATCACCTCCGAATGCGACCAATTATGTAAGTGTATTTATGTAAGTGCGTTTGTACGTGTATGTTTGGGGGTCTGAAATGGACTAATCTACTTCACAATATTCCTTATGGGAACAAATTCGGTCAGTACTGGCACCTGAACATACTTCTGGAGTGAAAAATTATCGTTAACCGGGGGTCCACTGTACAGTGGACCCCCGCATAACGGACGCCTTGCATAACGGACAATCCGCATACCGGACGCTTTGATCGCTAAAATTTTGCCCCGCATACCGCCCAAAAACCCGCTCAGCGCCCTTCGTCCGAGACGCGTCCAATGTGCGGCCTGAGCCAGCCTCATATGTTCCGCCGGTGGCATTGTTTACCAGCCAGCCTCCGCGGTAACATTCAAGCATACAATCGGAATATTTCGTATTATTACAGTGTTTTCGGTGCTGTTTCTGGAAAATAAGTGACCATGGGCCCCAAGAAAGCTTCTAGTTCCAACCCTACAGCAATAAGGGTTAGAATTCCTATAGAAATGAAGAAAGAGATCATTGATAAGTATGAAAGTGGAGTGCGTATCACCGACCTGGTCAGGTTGTACAAGAAACCCAAATCAACCATCTCTACTATTGTGGGCAACAGAAAGGCAATCAAGGAAGCTGTTCTTGCCAAAGGTTTAACTGTGTTTTCGAAACAAAGATCGCAAGTGATGGAAGATGTTGAGAGACTCTTATTGGTGTGGATAAATGAAAAACAGCTAGCAGGAGATAGCGTCTCTCAAGCGATCATATGTGAAAAGGCTAGGAAGTTGCATGAGGATTTAATTAAAAAAAGGCCTGCAACTAGTGATGATGTGAGTGAATTTAAGGCCAGCAAAGGTTGGTTTGAGAGATTTAAGAAGCGTAGTGGCATACATAGTGTGATACGGCATGGTGAGGCTGCCAGTTCGGACCACAAAGCGGCTGAAAAATATGTGCAGGAATTCAAGGAGTACATAGAAACTGAAGGACTGAAACCTGAACAAGTGTTTAATTGTGATGAAACAGGCCTGTTCTGGAAGAAAATGCCAAGCAGGACCTACATTACTCAGGAGGAAAAGGCACTCCCAGGACATAAGCCTATGAAAGACAGGCTTACTTTGTTGATGTGTGCCAATGCTAGTGGTGATTGCAAAGTTAAGCCTTTATTAGTGTATCACTCTGAAACTCCCAGAGCGTTCAGGCAAAAGAATGTCCTCAAGGATAATTTGTGTGTGCTGTGGAGATCAAACAGTAAGGCATGGGTCACTAGGACTTTTTCTATAACTGGTTACACCATGCATTTGCCCCCAATGTGAAAGATTACCTAACTGAAAAGAAATTAGAACTTAAGTGCCTCCTGGTGTTAGACAATGCCCCTGGTCATCCTACAGACGTGGCAGAGCGACTTTATGGGGACATGAGCTTCATTAAGGTGAAGTTTTTGCCTCCTAATACCACTCCTCTCCTGAAGCCCATGGACCAGCAGGTCATTTCCAACTTCAAGAAACTGTACACAAAAGCTATGTTTCAAAAGTGCTTTGAAGTGACCACAGACACTCGATTGACTCTAAAAGAGTTTTGGAAGGATCACTTTAATATCCTCAATTGTGTAAACCTTATAGGTAAGGCTTGGGAGGGAGTGACTAAGAGAACCTTGAACTCTGCTTGGAAGAAACTGTGGCCAGAATGTGTAGACAAAAGGGATTTTGAAGGGTTTGAGGCTAACCCTGAGAGGAGTATACCAGTTGAGGAATCAATTGTGGCATTGGGGAAGTCCTTGGGGTTGGAGGTTAGTGGGGATGATGTGGAAGAGTTGGTGGAGGAGGACAATGAAGAACTAACCACTGATGAGCTGATAGATCAACTTCAAGAGCAAGAGGCCAGACCTGGGGAAACTGGTTCAAAGGAGGGGAGAGAGAAATTGAAGGAATTGCCTACTTCAAAGATTAAGGAAATGTGTGCAAAATGGCTTGAAGTGCAAACCTTTTTGATGAAAATCACCCTCACACAGCTATTGCAAGCCGTGCTGGTGATGTTACAATGACAATGTTGTGAACCACTTTAGACAAATCATAAAGGAACGAGAGGTACAGGCCACTATGGACAGATATGTTGTGCGAAAGAAGTCCAGTGACTCTGAAGCTGGTCCTAGTGGCATTAAAAGAAGAAGGGAAGTAACCCCAGAAAAGGACTTGCCACCTCAAGTCTTAATGGAAGGGGATTCCCCTTCTAAACACTAACACTCTCTCTCCCCTCCTCCCATCCCATCAATCATCACCAGATCTTCAATAAAAGTAAGTGTCATGTAATTGTGCATGCCTTTTTCAGTTTGTGTGTACTAAAATTAACATTTTTTTGTGGTAAAAAAATTTTTTTTTCATACTTTTGGGTGTCTTGCACGGATTAATTTTATTTCCATTATTTCTTATGGGGAAAATTCATTCACATACCGAACATTTCGCATAACAGCCAGCCCTCTTGCACGGATTAAGGTCGCTATGCGGGGGTCCACTGTATTTGAACATACAACATTATCTCAACAGACCATTAAGTGGGAACAGTTAAGAATACAGTGGAACTTCGGCTTGCAAGTGCCACAACCATACGAGTTTTTCAGGATATGAGCAGTCACTTGGTCGATTTTTTGTTTCTGGATACGAGCAAAAATTCAGGATGCGAGCTTCCCCCTCAAGAAAGGTTCCTTCACGCTGGTGAGGGGCTCTTGATCTATGGAATTGTATCTGTGCTCCAGTTCCCTAAATTAAGCTTGAATACCTTCCATCCCCTCCCCCCCACAGGCACTGTATAATCTTATGGGTTTAGCACTTCCCCATTACAATATTCAATAAGTCAGTCAAGTCAGTAAGTCAGTTAAGTCAGTAAGTCAAGTCAGTAAGTCAAGTCGGTAAGTCAATAAGTCAGTCCATAAGTCAGTAAGTCAGTCAGTAAGTCAGTCAGTAAGTCAGTCAGTAAGTCAGTCAGTAAGACAGTCAGTAAGACAGTCAGTAAGTCAAGTCAGTAAGTCAAGTCAGTAAGTCAAGTCAGTAAGTCAAGTCAGTAAGTCAAGTCAGTAAGTCAAGTCAGTCCAGTCATTCAATAAGTCGTTCAGTAAATCATTCAGTCATTCAGTAAGTCAAAACACAATTCACAAACACAGCTAGCTTGTAGGAGAGAAGTGCAACTGAACAGTATTCATGAAAGCTGGGATGGTGGTGTTGGGAGTGTCGGGGGATGGCAGTGCACCTCGTGGTGGAAGGATTCTCACTTGCCACATAATGACATATTTTATTCATTCTAGAGTACATATCAAGTTTCTATGTTATTTATATTGTTTATTATGTCATATTAGATTAATTTTTTTTTTTCAACAAGTCGGCAGTCTCCCACCGAGGCAGGGTGACCCAAAAAAAAGAAAGAAAATCCCCAAAAAGAAAATACTTTCATCATCATTCAACACTTTCACCACACTCACACATTATCACTGTTTTGGCAGAGGTGCTCAGAATACAACAGTTTAGAAGCATATACGTATAAAGATACACAACATATCCCTCCAAACTGCCAATATCCCAAACCCCTCCTTTAAAGTGCAAGCATTGTACTTCCCATTTCCAGGACTCAAGTCCAACTATATGAAAATAACCGGTTTCCCTGAATCCCTTCACTAAATATTACCCTGCTCACACTCAAACAGGTCGTCAGGTCCCAAGTACCATTCGTCTCCATTCACTCCTATCTAACACGCTCACGCACGCTTGCTGGAAGTCCAAGCCCCTCGCCCACAAAACCTCCTTTACCCCCTCTCTCCAACCCTTTCGAGGATGACCCCTACCCCGCCTTCCTTCTATAGATTTATATGCTTTCCATGTCATTCTACTTTGATCCATTCTCTCTAAATGACCAAACCACCTCAACGACCCCTCTTCTGCCCTCTGACTAATACTTTTATTAACTCCACACCTTTTCCTAATTTCCACACTCCGAATTTTCTGCATAATATTTACACCACACATTGCCCTTAGACAGGACATCTCCACTGCCTCCAACCGTCTCCTCGCTGCTGCATTTACCACCCAAGTTTCACATCCATATAAGAGTGTTGGTACTACTATACTTTCATACATTCCCTTCTTTGCCTCAATAGATAACATTTTTTGACTCCACATATACCTCAACGCACCACTCGCCTTTTTTCCTTCATCAATTCTATGATTAACCTCATCCTTCATAAATCCATCCGCCGACACGTCAACTCCCAAGTATCTGAAAACATTCACTTCTTCCATACTTCTCCTCCCCAATTTGATATCCAATTTTTCTTTATCTAAATCATTTGATACCCTCATCACCTTACTCCTTTCTATGTTCACTTTCAACTTTCTACCTTTACACACATTCAAAAACTCATCCACTAACCTTTGCAATTTTTCTTTAGAATCTCCCATAAGCACAGTATCATCAGCAAAAAGTAACTGTGTCAATTCCCATTTTGAATTTGGTTCCCCATAATTTAATCCCACCCCTCTCCCAAACACCCAAGCATTTACTTCTTTTACAACCCCATCTATAAATATATTAAACAACCATGGTGACATTACACATCCCTGTCTAAGACCTACTTTTACCGGGAAGTAGTCTCCCTCTCTTCTACACACCCTAACCTGAGCCTCACTATCCTCATAAAAACTCTTCACAGCATTTAGTAACTTACCACCTATTCCATATACTTGCAACATCTGCCACATTGCTCCTCTATCCACTCTATCATATGCCTTTTCTAAATCCATAAATGCAATAAAAACTTCCCTACCTTTATCTAAATACTGTTCACATATATGCTTCAATGTAAACACTTGATCTACACATCCCCTACCCACTCTGAAACCTCCTTGCTCATCCGCCATCCTACATTCTGTCTTACCTCTAATTCTTTCAATTATAACCCTACCGTACACTTTTCCTGGTATACTCAGTAAACTTATTCCTCTATAATTTTTACAATCTCTTTTGTCCCCTTTCCCTTTATATAAAGGGACTATACATGCTCTCCGCCATTCCCAGGTACCTTCCCCTCTTTCATACATTTATTAAACAAAAGTACCAACCACTTCAACATTATATCCCCCCCTGCTTTTAACATTTCTGTCATGTTCCCATCAGTTCCAGCTGCTTTACCCCCTTTCATTCTATGTAATGTCTCACGTACCTCCCCCACACTTACATTCTGCTCTTCTTCACTCCTAAAAGATGGTATACCTCCCTGGCCAGTGCATGAAATTACCGCCTCCCTTTCTTCCTCAACATTTAAAAGTTCCTCAAAATATTCTCGCCATCTATCTAATACCTCCCTCTCCCCATCTACTAACTCCCCTACTTTGTTTTAACTGACAAATCCATACTTTTCCTAGGCTTTCTTAACTTGTTTAACTCACTCCAAAATTTTTTCTTATTTTCATTAAAATTTCTTGACAGTGCCTCTCCCACTCTATCATCTGCTCGCCTTTTGCACTTTCTCACCACTCTCTTCACCTTTCTTTTACTCTCCATATACTCTGCTCTTCTTATAACACTTCTGCTTTGTAAAAACCTCTCATAAGCTACCTTTTTCTCTCTTTATCACACCCTTTACTTCATCATTCCACCAATCACTCCTCTTTCCTCCTGCCCCCACCCTCCTATAACCACAAACTTCTGCCCCACATTCTAATATGTACTGCATTTTTAAAACTATTCCAACCCTCTTCAACCCCCCACTACTCATCTTTGCACTAGCCCACCTTTCTGCCAATAGTCGCTTATATCTCACCCGAACTTCCTCCTCCCTTAGTTTATACACTTTCACCTCCCTCTTACTTGTTGTTGCCACCTTCCTCTTTTCCCATCTACCTCTTACTCTAACTGTAGCTAAATAATGATCCGATATATCAGTTGCCCCTCTATAAACATGTACATCTGGAGCCTACCCATCAACCTTTTATCCACCAATACATAATCTAACAAACTACTTTCATTATGTGCTACATCATACCTTGTATATTTATTTATCCTCTTTTTCATAAAATATGTATTACTTATTACCAAATCTCTTTCTACACATAGCTCAATTAAAGGCTCCCCATTTACATTTACCCCTGGCACACCAAATTTACCTACTACTCCTTCCATAACATTTTTACCCACTTTAGCATTGAAATCCCCAACCACCATTACTCTCACACTTGATTCAAAACTCCCCACGCATTCACTCAACATTTCCCAAAATCTCTCTCTCTCCTCTACACTTCTCTCTTCTCCAGGTGCATACACGCTTACTATAACCCACTTTTCACATCCCGTCTTTTTTTTACTCCACATAATCCTTGAATTTATACATTTATAGTCCCTCTTTTCTTGCCATAGCTTATCCTTCAACATTATTGCTACTCCTTCTTTAGCTCTAACTCTGAATTGTGATAGATAAATAAGCAGTAGAGTTGATATTAGCAAAATATTGAAGTATTTTGTCCTGCCTCCTGAGAGCAGGAATTCCACTGGAACAGATTTATGGCATTTCAATTAATTTAACCCTTTGACTGTCGCAGGCCCCTTTCTGAAACTGTCATTCTATGTCGCAAAATATTCGAAAAAAAAATGATTTTTTCTTATGAAAATGTTAAGATTATTTTTCTGATTGTTTTAGTCCAAAAATTTTTTTTTTTGCCATCAGTACTTACCAAGATATAGAGGCGTGAAGTTGGTAGAAAATGAGCTGCGTATGGCAACAGCGGTGACTGCCACTCACCCGGTAAACTTTAGTTTACTTGTATTTTAAGTTTTTTTTTTTTTCACTATTTTATTTTTTCACATAACTTATGTGGCCTGTGAGACCAAAGTTAGGTGCAATGTACATATATACACTCGTTGTATATAACACAATAAGCACACAAACATAATTATCAATATATTGTTTACAAAACTTGTTTACAAAAACAAACAATACAAACATTTTTTTATTACTATTGTTCTATAATATATATACCAATATACAGTCACCGAACATATTCCTAGAAGTTCTGCAGCTTGTGGAACTCTGTGAAACATGGTGTCATACACAATGGTGTTTTACACTCTCACACATAAAACCAGTGTGTGTGCATTTTTGTGGACCTTTTTTTTTTATGTGCAAAGACAAAACACCTCGTCTCAGCAGTTTTCTTCAAAGTATAAGCAGGCAACTGTGTTATGTAGTTATCCTAGGTAAATGGTCATGTGTTATCACTCCTTCCTTCCTACCTTCCTGCATTCCTTTCCTACCTTCCTGAATTCCTTTCCTACCTTCCTGCATTCCTTTCCTACCTTCCTGCATTCCTTTCCTACCTTCCTTCCTACATTCCTTCATCTTTACTTCCTTACTTTTTTCCATCGTTTCATCTCATCCTTCCTTCATTCCTGCCTTCCCCTCTTCCTTCCTTCTGGTTTCTATAATATACATACACATATATAGTCACTGGATACTTTTATATAACTGCTATTATTTTCATTCAGCAAACTTGTCTTGTGTGCGAGTGTGTGGCTTATAATTGTTTTGAGTCAGGGCCCAGCTGTCAAAATGACATATTGTCTCATTACTCACTTCCCCTACCGCCTGTCAAAACAATGGGGTCGGATGCTCGCTTCCCCTCCATTCTATCTAATTATCTTTCTCCCTCATTCTATCTCTGTCTCCTTCATTCTCCTGCACTCTTCATTCTCCTTCACTCTTCATTCTCCTTCACTCCTCCTCCATCATTCTTCTGGTATCCTGGGCAGTGCTTTTGGTCACAAACTCCTCAAAACCATGAAATTGAGCTTCACTGACACTTCCATCTGTGTTAGAGGATCACTTGAGAAAAGAGAAGGTCCTAGATTTGCTGGGGAGTCACATATTTCTTACCACTAGGCATGCTGAACAAGGACGAGTGAAATGGCATTCCCACAATGCACCACTGGCTCCCCAATTTTTTTTATATGGTGCACACTGACCATGGAGACCAATTCTCTCACATGTGGGCCTACCAGCTTTCTCCTGCTTGATTTGAAGCTGCTAGAATTCACGCGTATAAATACGTCTGAAACAGGGCGTGTAAGACATATATATACGACCAAAATAGTCAAAGGGTTAAATGAGGAAAATTGACTCGGCATACAAGCAAGGTCACGGAACAGATTAAACTCGTAAACCGAGGTGCCCCTGTATTTACCCTACACTTACATACAGTGAATGAGCTTTATAACACTCATGTTTGCACTCTATGTACAGTACCTCTAACATTGGTTACTTAGTGCTGACACTATACATGTAGTATGTCTAACACTAGCTACTTATATACAATAGACAGTCGCTGAACACGGTTATGTTCCTGAAAACAGTGTGTTAATTAAAACTGTGCTAGACAAACTGAAGAACTTATGGAAAAAATAGGGTTACATTCCTGGTAGCCCCCAAAAAGCCAAACAACTGTTTTTAGACCAACAGATCTTACAAAAATAAAAGTGAATATGTAATTGTAGTTTATTGTCGTGATATATTACTGTAATAGTATTTCTTACCTTAAATTGTGGGTAATGGTGTTTGTGGATAATTGTGCAGAGAGTGGATATGGATGGTGTGGCCCTACTGGGCTGAGGTGGATGGTTGTTGGCAGAAGTGGATGGTAGAGGTTCTGGTACTAAAGTCGATGGTTGTATTGGAGTGTGCATAAATTCTGTAATGGATCTCTGGGCTCTTTTACCCTGCAATACATTATACAGCTGATGGTAAGGCATCATCAGCTGGTCTAAACCCCATTTCAAAGCACTGCTTCTTGATCTGTCAGGATCCTCTTCAGTGTAAAAGTCTGCAACTTTACCAATAATATGGAACTGCTCACATAACTGCTGCAATGCTAACTGTTTTTCTTCAGGTTCTTCATCTTCTTCTGTTATGTGGCTCTCTTGTATCTGTGCACTGAGCTCTGCCAACATTTCCTCTGGACTCCTGTCTTCATCATCATCATCTTCTAAGAGCTCATTCACATCTTCCTTCATATCTTCAAAACCATCACCTGGTACTCTCCTTGCCAGCTGAACCTGACTATCAAGCAAGGGAAAACCAGTGATAGAATTAACTACAGAAGACCATAACTTTCCCCAGATTACATTTAACCCCTTGAGGGTCCGTGCCATAGATCTATGGCTTTACATTGAGGGTCCAAACCGTAGATCTATGCCAAAATTCTAGCAGTGTCAAATTTAGTGCGAGATGGCTGGTAGGCCTACATCTGAGAGAATGGGTCTGGGTGGTCAGTGTGCGCACTATAGAAAAAATCTGGATGCCCGCATGGCATTGTGGGAACGCCGCCAAAGTAGCTTTGTTCATCGTGCCTGGCGGCAAGGAAGCTCTCACTTCCCACTCACTCTCTGGGCGAATTCTGACTCTCCTCTTCACAACTTACAGTTGTAAGACTGTGAAGCATAATGTGAGTGTAGCATGCAGTTGAAAAAAGTGCAACAAAAAAGGAGCGTCTATACTCGCCTCTGCCCTTATTTTTCCAGTCCAGTTTCAGCAAAATAAATATTTACAAAAAAATTTCTATTGCATATATGAATACTGTAGTGGTCTGGATGTATACAAAACATTTTTATTGTCCTTCCAGATCAATGAGAAATTGTTTTATGGGGAGCCCTCCAACACCAGGTCAAAATATCTCTGCATTTTGGAGGACAGTGACTCAGAACCAGAGGTAGATGACCCAGAATTGCTTGATAGTGATGAATACGGATGCAGAGGTGTCAAGTGATGAGGAGGAAGAAAGGCCAGCCAAAAAGCAGAAATTACTGGCCAGTGCTAAGCAAGCTGCTTAGTTTCAAGTATTGCAGCAGAAAGAAGTTTTGTTACATCCTCATTCTACTGTTCTGTATGCAAAGTAATTCTATGCATAAAGGATAAAAATTGCTTCATAGACTTTCATTCTAGCAATCAGTAATATAGAATGATTGCTCTTCCTCATGAATCTCAGGAATATGGGACTTGAAAGTTTTATCCCTTTGTAATGTGTCCATGTTGCTATTTGTTTCATTTTTATATTTTTCTAATACTTACAAAAATGTTCTGATACAAGTTCCATTTATGTTTTTGACATTGTCTGTTTGTATAATAAATTTAAAAAAATAGTTATTGGGTGTTTTATTAACATTTGCAAGTTTGCACCATTCACATTTATACTCTCTATTTTGGGCAGGGGCTAGTACAGTCTGTCTTCTCAGATTAGCAATTGCTTGAAAAATAACCACCAGAATTCCATTTAAATGGGCTCATTTAACTTATATTGAGATACTCTATCCACTCTAGGGAGTTAAGTTCAAAATTCTAATTTCTCATAATCTGCCCTCACAAGGGTTAAGCCCTTGACTGTTGCAACCCCAAATCCTGAGGTGTCTCCTGGTGCTGCAAAATCCCCCCCCCCCCCCCAAAAAAAATTATTTTTCCTTATGAAATGATAAAGAATCTTTTCCCGATTGTAATGACACCAAAAGAACAAAATCTGATGGAAAACTGATGGAATTACGCTCTCGTGAAGTTAGCGACCCTGGTGGCATTTATGAATTGGTGATTTCGCCCACTTTGAGCCCTATTTTCGGCTAATTTCTTTGCTCCAGTCGACCAAACCCATAGCTATTTCTTTAGAACTCCATTTTTTCTATCGATTGAGTACAAGAAACTGCCCATTTACAGATTTCAACTACCTAATAATGTGGTCAGGAATTTGCAATTTGGCCAATTTCACGAAAATTTAAAAATTTGACAATTTCAAAATAGGGTCCAGAATGAACAATGCAGACATTCCTGGATCTAAAATAACATTTTCTTTGTTTATCAGTCACGTCTCCAGGCCCCTCTCATATTCCTCTTCCTTTCTATGTTGAATTTTTATTCAGACAAAAAATAGAAGATTTATTGTTATGTAGACTACTGCAATATTGTAATAATTGTATAAATACTGTCAACCCATTCATGACTGCATATTAGAATGGCTACTTGGACATTTATTGGAAAATGACATCATTTGTTTACTTTTGAACATCTGCAAAAATCAAACATTTCCCCTACTTTGAGCTCCATTTCAAGGTTCCTTTCATAGTAAAACCAATCAAAGTCACCTCTATTTCTATAATATGTTTTCCATTCTATCAAATGAAACCAAGAAAACGAGAATAAAACCATAAATACTATATGAAAATAGACCCCAAAGTCGGCATTTTAATTAAAAAAAAAAAAACGGTCGGAGCTTTTTTTTTCTCATTACGCACTGCGTGCCGCAGGATTTTTTTATATGGTGCACACTGACCACACAGACCCATTCTCTCACATGTGGGGCCTACCAGCTTCCTCCTGCTTGATTTGAAGCCGCTAGAATTTATGAGTATATATGCGTCAAAAACGGTGGCTCATACGGCATATACATACGACCAAACCAGTAAAAGGGTTAACTCTGCCAAGCAATCATGGCACCCAGTAGGCATACAAGTGTTGCTGAAAGTGGCAAGAAAAGGTTTAAGCATTTAAGTCTTAGAATTAACAAAGAAAATAGAGATATTAGACAAGAGATAGTCTCTGGCTGTAATGAAGAGTCACTTTGTGCACAGAAAAAGAATGAGGTAAATATGAATTTGTGTGATGACTGACTGACTGACTGCAATACTGACTTACTGACTGATCTACTGACTTGCTGTATTACTAACTTAATGACTTGACTGATTTACTGACTGACTGACTGATTTATTTCACTGACTGACTTACTGGCTGAATGACTGACTTACTGACTTACTGATTGACTGATTTATTGACTGACTTACTGACTGACTTAAAGTTAGACTTTCTCACTGAAGAGGACCCTGAAACAGTGTCTAGAGCAGCTGATGCCTTACCGTCAGTTGTATAATGTACTGCGGAGTAAAAGAGAACAGAAATCCATTCCAGAATTTATTCCACTCCAGTACAACCATCGACTTCAATACCAGAACCTCTACCATCCACCTCAGCCCAGTAGAGCCACAGCATAACTCTCCACAATCATCCAGCACCCACAATTTAAGGCAAGAAATACTATTTCTGTTGCATTTGTAATCTTAAGCAGTAAAAACAACATAATACATCACGATAATGAACTACAATTACACACTCACTTTTATTGTTGTAAGATCTAGGGGTCTAAAAAAAAAGTTGTTTAGGGCTCCAGGAACGTAACCCAATTTTTCCCATAAGTTCTTCAGTTTATCTAACATGATTTTACCTAACACGGCACTTTCAGGAACATAACTACGTGTTAACCCTTAGTGCTTTCAGGTTTACGTTGAGGGTCCAAACCGTAGATCTATGCCAAAATTCTAGCGGCGCCAAATATTAGCACGAGAAGGCTGGTAGGCCTACATCTGAGAGAATGGGTCTGGGTGGTCAGTGTGCACACCATAGAAAAAAATCTGCACGCCCGCATGGCATTGTGGGAACGCCGGCAAAGTAGCTTTGTTCATAGTGCCTGGCGGCAGGGATGCTTTCACTCCCCACTCACTCTCGGGGCGAATTCTGACTCTCCTCTTCACAACTTACAGTTCTAAGACTGATGGAAGTGGAGCTGAAGATGAATTCTATGGTTTTGAACCATATGGTACCATTGTGCCAAATGGTACAATGGTACCATATGGCACAATGGTGCCATGTCATACAATGGTATCATATGGTACAATGGTATCATATGGTACAATGGTACCATATGGTATAATGTACCATATAGTACATTGTACCATATGATACATTATACCATATGGTACAGGGTACAGGGACCCTAATGGAAATAAGTCTGTCTGACTTTTTTGGGTTATCCTAGGTTCTCCAAAACATATGCTGCTAAGTATGATATTCTATGTAACTTTATTTGTGTATAACTAAATAAACTTACTTATGATGCCACATGCACTTGAGTAAGTTTATTCAGGTGTACAGAAATACAATTACGTAGATTATCATACATAGCAGCATACGTATAAAATCTTAGGATAACCCAAAAAAAGTCAGGGTGACTTATTTCAATAGTTATCCTGTATCTGTACCATATGGTGTCCTGTACTGTATGGTACCTGTACCATATGGTAACCCTGTACCATATGGTAACCCTGTACCTATGGTAACCCTGTACCATATGGTAACCTGTACCATATGGTACCCTGCACCATATGGTACTCTATACCATATAGTACAATGTAACATATGGTGTCCTGTACTGTATGGTACCCTGTACCATAAGGTACCCTGTGCCATATGGTACCCTGTGCCATATGGTAACCCTACACCATATGGTACCCTGCACCATATGTTATCCTGTACTGCATGGTACTCTATACATATAGTACCCTGTACCATATGGTACCCTGTACCATATGGTACCCTGTACCATATGGTACCCTGCACCATATGTTATCCTGTACTGCATGGTACCCTATACCACATAGTACAATGTACCATATGGTACTCTGTAACATATGATACCGTGTACCATATGGTCAATAGGTGTTGGTGGCATGAGACACCAGCCAAGACTGAGTGAGTGGCGACACAAGCTAGCTACTGACTCCGCAGTTTCCCAGACAAAGTACTTTGTCATCCACCTCAAGGAACACGTCAGGTTCCTGTACACTTGTAAATATATAATAGAACATTATAATATACAACATTTTTGCATATTTTTGTTGTAGTAAACAACTATTGTAAACAAAATAATAATGAAAATATTAGTGTGTTTATTGTGTTGAATACAACAGTACCATATGGTACAATGAACCATATGGTATCATTGTACTGTATGGTACAATGTACCATATACCATTGCATCATATGGTACCATATGGTACCATTACACCATATGGTACCATAAGGTACCATTGCACCATATGGTACATTGTATCATATGGTACCATTGTACCAAATGATGCCATTGTACCATATGGTACCATTGTATATGGTACCATTGTATCATGTGCCATTGTGCCATATTGTACCATTGTATCATATGGTGCCATTGTACCATATGGTACAACTGCACCCTATGGCACCATTGTACCATATGGTACCATTGTATTCAACACAATAACCGCACTAATATTTTCATCATTTTGTTTACAATAAACTTGTAAACAAGTTTTGTAAGCAATATAATGATAAACAAATTAGAAAAGAAAAGAAAAAAGTATAAAAAAAACGTATAAATAAAAAAATGGGATTTTGCAGAGTCACTGATGTTGCCATCACCGGTCATTTTGGGTCAACTTCTCGCCGCTGTATCTCGGTAAGTACTGATCAGAAATTTTTGTGTTTTGTCTTATTACCTTCACAAAAATGTACTCTTTAATTCTGTAAGATTTTTTTTTTTTTATTTTTCAAAATTTCTTGGACACTGGAGGACCACTTCAGATTTTGGCCTTGGACCCTGAAGGGGTTAAACTGTCCAAACATAGATCTATGTTTTTTCAACATTTGAAAGTATGTAAAAAAAGGAGATCTTCTTTTCTTTTTTTACATTTGAAAATGTGTAAAAAAAACTTTGATCTACTTTTTTTTTTTATATTTGAAAAAATGCAAAAAAAAAAGTAGATCTACTTTTGGAGCACTACACATGTGAACGTAGATCTGCTTGGACAGTTTAAGGGTTAAATAACGGTCTATAGGTACACTTGCCTAAGTTTTTTGACATAGTGTTGACACTGATGTTGACAACGCTGGTGTAACCCCCATGCTTCAAGAACAAGCTGCAGAAGAACAGACTGGTAATATCATGTTCATGGGGAGCGATAAATCCCCCAACACCTGGGGAGTTTTGGGAGGGGAGGGGGTGCAGAGTAATTGGATCTTATACAAAGAAACACGAGCGGTGCAAATTCCTCATATTGAGGGCCCTTCATCACCTTCCAAGCATCATGTTGAGGGGAGAAATTACATAAGTACATAAGAATGGAGGAACACTGCAGAAGGCCTACTGGCCCATGCGAGGCAGGTCCTTACCAAAACGACTACTACCTAAAGCTTCCCAAGAAATAACTCCCGTACCCAATGACACTAATCAAACCCAGCCCCTCCCACTCACATATTTGTCCAGTCTCTTCTTAAAGCTACCCAAGGTCCTAGCCTCTATCACCCCACTGGGAAGACTGTTCCACGCATCTACAACTCTGCTAGAAAACCAGCACTTACCTATGTCCTTTCTAAATCTAAACTTATCCAACTTAAATCTTATTTACACAGTAAATAGTTTAATTAACCCTTAAACTGGGCAAACATAGATCTACGTTCACATGCATAGCGCTCCAACCTTAATTTTCCCTACTTAAAAGCATGTAAAAAAAAAAAACGTAGATCTATGTTCGGAGCCTGCCGCACGTCAACTTTCACGGGCTTCACACATTCGTGAATTCCCAACCGCCAAATCATATTTATGTTGAGGACTTTGAAGTTGATGAATGACATTGAGGCATAATTCCCTACAAAATTCTGTTTGTATGAAGAAACGGTCTCAGTTCCCCATCACAATGTTCTTCACAAGGAAGCCTGCCACTACAGTCCCCATCCCTTTATCCAAGGTCCTATCTATGCTAAAACCTTGGGTAGTTTCAAATTGAGGTTGGATAAATACACGAGTGAGAGGGGTTGGATTTGAGTGGGGCTTGCACGTCAGTAAATAGAATTATCAAAGCTTATTGCTCGGGTAGTGTTTATTCTGTTAGTGGGTTGGATTTGTGAAGGACCTCCAAAGTACATAAGAACATAAGAAAGAAGGAACACTGCAACAGGCCTACTGACCCATGCAGAGCAGGTCCATGTCCCCCCCATTACCCCAATGACCAACCCAGTCTGGTCACCTCCATTCAAGAAAAGAGCACGGCACCAGACCCAGCAACACAAGCTAGTCAGGTCCAACTCACACCCACCCACACCCACTCATGTATTTATCTAACCTATTTTTAAAACTACACAACGTTTTAGCCTCTATAACTATACTCGGGAGTTTGTTCCACTCATCCACAACTCTATTACCAAACCAGTGCTTTCCTATATCCTTCCTGAAGCTGATTTTTTTCAACTTGAAACCATTGCTGCGAGTCCTGTCTTGGCTGGAAATTTTCAGCATGCTACTTACATCCCCTTTATTTATTCCTGTTTTCCATTTATACACCTCGATCATTTTTTTATTTTTTTTATTATCACACTGGCCGATTCCCACCAAGGCAGGGTGGCCCGAAAAAGAAAAACATTCACCATCATTCACTCCATCACTGTCTTGCCAGAAGGGTGCTTTACACTACAGTTTTTAAACTGCAACATTAACACCCCTCCTTCAGAGTGCAGGCACTGTACTTCCCATCTCCAGGACTCAAGTCCGGCCTGCCGGTTTCCCTGAACCCCTTCATAAATGTTACTTTGCTCACACTCCAACAGCACGTCAAGTATTAAAAACCATTTGTCTCCATTCACTCCTATCAAACACGCTCACGCATGCCTGCTGGAAGTCCAAGCCCTCGCACACAAAACCTCCTTTACCTCCTCCTCCAACCTTTCCTAGGCCGACCCCTACCCCGCCTTCCTTCCACTACAGACTGATACACTCTTGAAGTCACTCTGTTTCGCTCCATTCTCTCTACATGTCCGAACCACCTCAACAACCCTTTCTCAGCCCTCTGGACAACAGTTTTGGTAATCCCACACCTCCTCCTAACTTCCAAACTACGAATTCTCTGCATTATATTCACACCACACATTGCCCTCAGACATGACATCTCCACTGCCTCCAGCCTTCTCCTCGCTGCAACATTCATCACCCATGCTTCACACCCATATAAGAGCGTTGGTAAAACTATACTCTCATACATTCCCCTCTTTGCCTCCAAGGACAAAGTTCTTTGTCTCCACAGACTCCTAAGTGCACCACTCACCCTTTTTCCCTCATCAATTCTATGATCATATGCCTCCTAATTCTACGCCTTTCGAGAGAGTGCAGATTCAGGGCCTTCAGTCTATCCTCATAAGGAAGATTTCTGATACATGGGATCAACTTTGTCATCCTCCTCTGAACGTTTTCCAGAGCATTTATATCCATTCTGTAATACGGTGACCAGAACTGAGCAGCATAATCTAAACGAGGCCTAACCAAGGATATATAGTGTAGAAGAACAACCTGAGGACTTCTATTATTTATACTTCTACATATGAAGCCAAGAATTCTGTTAGATCATAAGAACATAAGAAAGGAGGAACACTGCAGCAGGCCTGTTGGCCCATACTAGGCAGGTTCTTTACAATCCATCCCTTTAACAAAACATTTGCCCAACCCAATTTTCAGTGCTACCCAAGAAATAAGCTCTGATAACTCTATCCATTCATATGCAAGTGCCACTCAAATCCAACCCCTCTCACTCATGTATTTTTTTTTTTTCAACAAGTCGGCCGTCTCCCACTGAGGCAGGGTGACCCAAAAAAGAAAGAAAATCCCCAAAAAGAAAATACTTTCATCATTCAACACTTTCACCACACTCACACATTATCACTGTTTTTGCAGAGGTGCTCAGAATACAACAGTTTAGAAGCATATACATATAAAGATACACAACATATCCCTCCAAACTGCCAATATCCCAAACCCCTCCTTTAAAGTGCAGGCATTGTACTTCCCATTTCCAGGACTCAAGTCCGACTATATGAAAATAACCGGTTTCCCTGAATCCCTTCACTAAATATTACTCTGCTCACACTCCAACAGATCGTCAGGTCCCAAGTACCATTCGTCTCCATTCACTCCTATCTAACACGCTCACGCACGCTTGCTGGAAGTCCAAGCCCCTCGCCCACAAAACCTCCTTTACCCCCTCTCTCCAACCCTTTCAAGGACGACCCCTACCCCGCCTTCCTTCCCCTATAGATTTATATGCTTTCCACATCATTCTACTTTGATCCATTCTCTCTAAATGACCAAACCACCTCAACGACCCCTCTTCTGCCCTCTGACTAATACTTTTATTAACTCCACACCTTTTCCTAATTTCCACACTCCGAATTTTCTGCATAATATTTACACCACACATTGCCCTTAAACAGGACATCTCCACTACCTCCAACCGTCTCCTCGCTGCTGCATTTACCACCCAAGCTTCACACCCATATAAAAGTGTTGGTACTACTATACTTTCATACATTCCCTTCTTTCCCTCCATAGATAACATTTTTTGACTCCACATATACCTCAACGCACCACTCACCTTTTTTCAATCATCAATTTTATGATTAACCTCATCCTTCATAAATCCATCCGCCGACACGTCAACTCCCAAGTATCTGAAAACATTCACTTCTTCCATACTCCTCCTCCCCAATTTGATATCCAATTTTTCTTTATCTAAATCATTTGATACCCTCATCACCTTACTCTTTTCTATGTTCATTTTCAACTTTCTACCTTTACACACATTCCCAAACTCATCCACTAACCTTTGCAATTTTTATTTAGAATCTCCCATAAGCACAGTATCATCAGCAAAAAGTAACTGTGTCAATTCCCATTTTGAATTTGATTCCCCAAAATTTAATCCCACCCCTCTCCTGAACACCCTAGCATTTACTTCCTTTACAACCCCATCTATAAATATACTAAACAACCATGGTGACATTACACATCCCTGTCTAAGACCTACTTTTACTGGGAAGTAGTCTCCCAAACCCTTCAAAATCTTTCTTAATTTCCATACTAATTCTCACCGTTTTTATCACAGGGTTGGCACCAGAAGCTTTCTTGGGGCCCAGGTGACTTATTTTGCAGGTACAATCACTAAAAACGCTGTGATAATATGAAATGTTCCGATTGTATGCATGGATGCGACTGCACTGGCTGGCTTGTAAACACTGGCACCCACGGGACAACTGAAGCACGCTCAGGCCACATGTGGATGCGTCTCGAACGAATTGCATAGGGTGAGTGTTTTAGAGTTAGCCGAGGCAAAATTTTTGCGTTAAAATGTATCATATGCTGAATTTAACGTAAGGTGATGCCATCGTTAGCTGAGGGTCCACTGTAATCTGTTAACCTTGTTGCACACACTTCGACACTGCTATCTTGTGCAAGAAAGGTATAAAATACAAGCACTATGAAAGTAAGACACATGTGCAACATCTGGATATCCAGATTCTCCACCACCACGATGCTGTGAGCACTAACTCCAAGGCTGAGGGACTGATTACCTCATCTTTTGTACAGTAGGGCCCCACTTATATGCCAGGTTAGGTTCCAGGCTACCGCCATAAAGCGGAAATTGCCTTAAAGTGGAACACCCTTTTTTTCCACTTACAAATACATAGAAATACTAGTTAACAAGTTTACACTAACATATATTAAGTTAGCAATAGAATTAGGCATCAAAAAACAATAAAAAAGTACAATACACATATAGTGCACTCATTATTTAACTTAAAATATTTGTAGTCTTAATCTAGGGTGAGATGAGTAGTATTTATTGTAAGAAATCAAGTGTGGTAAGTATGGTAGTCAGCCAGGCTACCATACCAGGCCACCCCACCTACACATAATAGTCTATGATATTTAAGCATCCCAGAGCGATAAAATGCATATACAGTTCACTCATTACTTACCTTAAAATATTTGTAGTCTTAATGTAGGGTCAGGAGTAAGTAAATGAGATAAAACAAATAAATGAGAGAGAGAAAGAATGAGTGCATGAGAGAGGACAGGCGCAGAGTTATGTAAACAAACCAGGCGAAGGTAAGTTTTGTAAACGAAGTGTACACGTCTGGTTTGTGTACAAGTTACATTGTGTACAAGTTGTCTCTACATTGATACGGTAGAATAAATAAAGAGCACTCCCATTCTCATGTAACACCATTTTGAGAAGAAATGACGCTCTGAGTGAAGGCAATGGAAATACAGTGGACCCCCGCATACCATTGGCCTTGCATAACGTTAAATCTGCATACCGCTACATTTTATCGCCAAGATTTTGCCTCACATACCGCTAAAAAACCCGCTCAATGCTGTTCGTCCGAGACGCGTCTAATGTGCGCCCTTAGCCAGCCTCACATGTTCCGCTGGTGGCATTGTTTACCAGCCAGCCTCCGCGGTAACATCCAAGCATACAATCGGAACATTTCGTATTATTACAGTGTTTTTGGTGATTTTATCTGCAAAATAAGAGACCATGGGCCCCAAGAAAGCTTCTAGTGCCAACCCTGTGGTAAAAAGGGTGAGAAATATTATCAAAATACTGTGGTACCATGGTCAACTGCTGATGCTGCTGCTGCTGTAGCACTGTCAGCTGCTGCTGCTGCTGTAGCACCGTCAGATGCTGCTGCTGCTGTAGTACCGTCTGCTGCTGCTGTAGCACTGTCTGCTGCTGCTGTAGCACCATCTGTTGCTGCTGTAGCACTGTCAGCTGCTGCTGTAGCACTGTCAGCTGCTGCTGCTGCTGTAGCACTGTCAGCTGCTGCTGCTGCTGTACCACCGTCAGCTGCTGCTGCTGCTGTACCACCGTCAGCTGCTGCTGCTGCTGTACCACCGTCAGCTGCTGCTGCTGCTGTAGTACCGTCTGCTGCTGCTGTAGCATCGTCTGCTGCTGCTGTAGCATTGTCTGCTGCTGCTGTAGCATCGTCTGCTGCTGCTGTAGCACTGTCGGCTGCTGCTGCTGCTGTACCACCGTCAGCTGCTGCTGCTGCTGCTGCTGCTGCTGTAGCATCGTCTGCTGCTGCTGTAGCACTGTCAGCTGCTGCTGCTGCTGTAGCACCGTTGTTGGTGTGGCTAATTGAGAATACCAAGAAACAATTAACCCCAGAGGATTTGCCACCCAGGATAACCCAAAAGAGTCAGTGTCATCGAAGACTGTTTAATTTATTTCCATTTGGGTCCTTAATCTTCTCTCCCAGGATGCAACCCACACCAGTCGACTAACACCCAGGTGAACAGGGAAAAAATGCCTGGAACTAGTGCTCATATTGGTGAATTTAAAGCCAGCAAAGGTTGGTTTGAGGATTTAAGAATCGTTAGTGGCATACACAGTGTGATAAGGCCTGTTCTGGAAGAAAATGCCAAACAGGACCTACAGTACTCAGGAGGAAAAGGCACTCCCAGGACACAGTGTCTCATCAGTCATTGCTGCATCTTCAATAAAGGTAAGTGTCATTTATTCTTCATTTAGTAGAGTAGTACATGCACAATATATATTGTGCATGTACTACTCTACTATTGTGCATGTATCCTTCTCTTTGTGTGTAGGAAAATGTATATTTCATGTGGTAAATTTTTTTTTTCATACTTTTGGATGTCTTGCACGGATTAATTTGATTTCCATTATTTCTTATGGGGAAAATTCATTCGCATAACGATAATTTCGCAAAACAATGAGCTCTCTTGCACGGATTAATATCGCTATTACCTGGAGTTTACCTGGAGAGAGTTTCGGGGGTCAACGCCCCCGCGGCCCGGTCTGTGACCAGGCCTCCTGGTGTATCAGCGCCTGATCAACCAGGCTGTTGCTGCTGGCTGCACGCAAACCAACGTACGAGCCACAGCCCGGCTGATCAGGAACTGACTTTAGGTGCTTGTCCAGTGCCAGCTTGAAGACTGCCAGGGGTCTGTTGGTAATCCCCCTTATGTGTGCTGGGAGGCAGTTGAACAGTCTCGGGCCCCTGACACTTATTGTATGGTCTCTTAACGTGCTAGTGACACCCCTGCTTTTCATTGGGGGGATGGTGCATCGTCTGCCAAGTCTTTTGCTTTCGTAGTGAGTGATTTTCATGTGCAAGTTCGGTACTAGTCCCTCTAGGATTTTCCAGGTGAATATAATCATGTATCTCTCCCTCCTGCGTTCCAGGGAATACAGGTTTAGAAACCTCAAGCGCTCCCAGTAATTGAGGTGTTTTATCTCCGTTATGCGCGGGGGTCCACTGTAAGTCACTCTGACTTTTTTGGGTTATCCTAGGTTCTCTACACATATGTTGCTATGTATGATAATCTATGTAACTGTATTTGTGTATACCTGAATAAACTTACATATATACAAAAGGGATAATTTTCTACAGTTACCCCCAGTAACACATTTTCTCTAATGTTAGATTCGAGAAAATGTTATTCTTGCCGTCACTTGTACAAGTTATCTGGCTACCACATCTCATATTTATGTTTATTTATTCTATTGTGGGGTGTATTTATCATCTTTATATGTTATGTATCATGTTTATTATATAATTTTGAAAAAATATCATGGATTGGTTAATGAAAATGTGTATATTAACGTAATATACAACATTTAATGAGACTCGGTGATTATTATTATTATTTCTAATATGGCGTCACTTGTACAAGTTGTCTGGCTACCACATCTCATATTTATGTTTATTTATTCTACTGTGGGGTGTATTTATCATATTTATATGCTATGCATCGTGTTTATTATATAATTTTCAAAAAATATCATAGATGGATTAAGGAAAATGTGTATACAGTGGTCCCCCGCTTTTCGTAGTTCCCGGCAATTGTAAAATTCGCCAATCATAGGGGTATTTTCGTATAAACATGGACTCGCTTTTCATAGGTTGACTCGCGAGTCGTAGTTCGTCCAGGACGCGTACCCACTGCGTGAGCCGGGGCGGCAGCCAGACTGGCATTGTTTACCAGTGAGCGAAGGTCCCCTCACGTGCTCCAGCAAAATATTTCATAATATTCCATTTATTTTAGTGCTTGAAAGTACTAAATAAGCTACCATGGCTCCAAAGAAAGTCCTAGTGCCAAGCCTGTGGTAAAAAAGGTGAGAAATACGTTTTGAATTTAAAAAAACCATCATTGAACAATATGAAAGTGGTACAAGTGTGGCCGAACTGTCCAGGATGTAAAAGAAACCCTACACAACCTTATGTTCCATAGTGGCCAAGAAAAGGAAATAAAGGATGCTGTTGTTGCAAAGGGAGTAACTATGCTGACAAAAATGAGATCACCGTACTGGAAGAGGTTGAGAAGTTATTATTGGTGTGGATAAACAAGAAACAATTAGCAGGAGATACTCTTATGACTTCGATTATTTGTTGAAAAGGCTAGGCAGTTGCATGAAGATTTGGTAAAGAAATTGCCTGCAAATAGTGGTGAAGTGAGTGAATTTAAGGCCAGCAAAGGCTGGTTTGAGAGATTTAAGAACCGTACTGGCATACACATTTGTGGTAAGGCATGGTGAGGCTGCCAGTTCGGACCAAAACGCGGCTGAAAAATATGTGCATGAATTCCAGGAGTACATAGAGGCTGAAGGACTGAAACCTGAAAAAGTGTTCATTGTGACGAAACAGGCCTCTTTTGGAAGAAAAATGCCAAGAGGCCCCTTCATTACACAAGAGGAAAAGGCAATGCCAGGAACAAGCCTATGAAAGACAGACTGATGCTAATGTTCTGTGCAAATGCTAGTGGGGATTTCAAAGTGAAGCCATTACTAGTGTACCATTCTGAAAATCCAGAGTGTTCAGGATAAACAATGTTATGAAGAGTAAATTGTGTGTGTTTTGGAAATTAATAGTAAGGCATGGGTCACGAGGGAAATTTTCTTTCGAGTGGTTCAATGAAGTGTTTGGCCCTAGTGTGAAGGAGTATCTCCTGGAAAAGAAATTGGATCCAAGTGCCTGCTAGTAATGGACAACGCACTTGCTCATCCTCCAAACTTGGATGATCTAATTTTCGGGAGTTTGAGTTCATCACAGTAAAGTTCTTGCCCCCAAATACATCCTCTCCTCCAACCCATGGACCAGCAGGTTATTGCAACTTTAAAAAACTCTACACAAAAGCAATGTTTCACAGGTGCTTGACTGTGACCACAGACACTCACTTGACCCTAAGGAATTTTGGAGAGAAAAACTTCAGCATCCTCCACTGCATAACCCTTATAGGTATGGCTTGGGAGGGGTGACTACCAGGACTTTGAACTCTGCTGGAGAAAATTTTGGCCAGATTGTGTCAACAAGAGGGATTTTGAAGGATTTGGGACTGCCCTAATGAGCCTATGTCTGTTGTAAAATCCCAAATTTTGGCACTGGGGAGTTCCATGGGGGTTTGGGTGTGAGTTTTTGGAGGATGTGGAAGAATTGGTGGAAGACCACGATGAAGGCTCCACATGAGGAGCTGTAAGAGCTTCAGCAGGAAAGAGCAACACCCTCGCAGCTCAAATCTTGCTTGCAGAGGAGGAGGAAAAGAGATGGAAGAAGGTGCCTTCTTCAGAAATTAGAGAGATTTTTACTATGTGGGGGAAGATGGAAAGCTTTATGGGGGAAAAAAATCACCCTAACAAGGTTGTTGCAAGCCCGGTTGGGAACTGTACAGTGAAAAAAGTTTTTGGGCCATTTTTAGGGAAGTGTTAAAGAGACGCCAGAAACAGAGCTCTCCCCCACAGTTATTTTGTGAGACAGGACTCCAGGCTCTCAAGGTGGTCCTAGGCATTAAGAAAACAGAGAAGGAGAAGCAACCCCAGAAAGCAAATGGTACCTGAGGTGTTGATGGAAGGGGATTCCCTTCCAAAAATATAAACAATCCACTCTCTCTCCTCCTCCAGTCCCCATACACTAAGAAGAATCTCCAATAAAGGTAAGTGTTATGCTGTTAAAACCCCTTTTAGGGTCCGTCCCATAGATCTACGGCTTTACGTTCAGGGTCCAAACCGTAGATCTACGCCATGAGCTCAGCTCACTCTGATAAACTGTGAGTGGTACATTTGGGCCTAGATATGAGAGAATACATCTATGTGGTATGTGTGCACCACAATAAAACAGATCCTGCAGCACACTGGCATAAGAGAAAAAAAATGAAATCATGATTTTTCGATTAAAACAGCAACTTTGCAGTGTTTTTTGTTGTTTTTTTATAGTTGTTTTTTGCGATTTCTTGGTCTCATTTGATTTGAATGGAAGACATATTACAGAAATAGAGATGATTTTGATTGGTTTTAGCATTGGAAATGGGTTGAAACTGAGCTCAAAGTAGCGGAAATGTTAAATTTTTGCCGATATTCAAGAGTAAACAAACGACCTCACACGTCTAATACACGTCAGCTGGTGGGTCTAATATACATTCACAAATATGGTGATGATATTTATACAATTATTACAGTATTGCATAACAGTAAATCTTCTATTTTTTGGTGTGAATAAAATTCATTATGTGAATAAAAAATCAAAATGGAATTTATTTGTAAAGCCTCAAAACATAACTAATGAACAGAGGAAATGTTAGTTTAGTGCCAGGAATGCCTACATTGTTCATTCTGGACCCTATTTTGAAATTGGAATATTTTGAACTTTGTGTTAAATTGGCCAAATTAACAATTTCCGATCACTTTATTTTGTAGTTGAAACAGTTGACTTGGCGATTTCTTGTGCTCAATCGATAGAATAGAAGTAATACTAGTGAAATAGCTAAGAATTTGGTTGATTGGAATAATGTAATTGGCCTAAAATGGGAGTCAAAGTCGGCAAAATCGCCGATTCGTAAATATCGCTGACACATCAAAATTCGCGAGAGCATAATTTCGTCAATTTTCCACCAATTTTCGTACTTTTTGTTTTATTACCTTCACAAAAAGATTCTCTACGATTTCATAAGAAAAAATAACAAATTTTTTTTTTTAAATATCTTGGACACTGGTGCGTGACTCCAGATTTGGACCCTGAAAGGGTTAATGTTTCATTCATCATTTCCCATTGTATTGTTTATGTACTACACATATATTTCATGTTAAAAATTTTTTTTGTTTTAATACTTCTGGGTGTCAGGAACGGATTAATTGTATTTACATTATTTCTTATGGGGAAAATTGATTCGTAAATTGTAAATTTCGTTTATAGTAATGGCTCAAGGAATGGATTAATTACGAAAAACGAGGGACCACTGTATTAACATAATATACGACATTTAAATGAGACTCGGTGATTGTTATTATCATTACTAATATGATGTCTGGAGACATAAGACACTCTTACTGATTTTAATGTGTACCTGCATGCCAGCATAGTGTGTAAGTTTATTTAGGTACAGGTACATAAGTATAATTATCAGAGTATATATAAAATATGAAATAACCTTTAAAAACACTTGAAATTTTGAAGTTTCCAGACAAAATGGAGAGACTTAGTACTTACGGATCTCACAGAGAATGTAAACAAACAGGGTTGGGCGTGGTGACTGTATTAGAAAGTCAGGTGGGGGGAGCCGTATAGCGAGTTTTGGTCATAATTGAAATGACCGTATTAGCGGAATGCCGTAAAGCAAAACACCGTAAAGCAAAACACTGTAAAGCGGGGCTCTACTGTATGTAGTTATACTGTCTTCTAATTATGTCCTAGAAACTGTATTGATAAAGCCACTGGATGGCAAAACGTCTACAATTAAGATATCCAGATGTTGCACATGTGTCTTAACTTTCACTGCTGTCTTTGCTTCAGCTTTCTGCTTACCATGACTCCCAAGTCTTTTTCACATTCTGTATGATCAAGCTCTACTTCACCTAGTATATAGCTTCGAGGGTTATTTTCATTACCAAGGACTAGTACCTTACATATATCCACGTTGAACATTCTTCATCTAACACGTGATCAGTTTTAGGCCCTACAAGGATCAGTTTAAGGCCAACAAGGATCAATTTTAGGCCCTCCCTTGTTCATAATTTACATTAATGACCTTGATGAAGGGATTACGAGTGACATGAGTAAATCTGCTGATGATACAAAGATAGACCGTGTAATACACTCTGAGGCAGATAGCAATGAACTCCAGGAGGATTTGGACAAATTAATGTCTTGGTCTGAAAAATGGCAGATGAAGTTCTATGTGGATAAGTGTAAGGTACTAGTCTTTGGTAATGAAAATAACCCTCGAAGCTATAAACTAGGTGAAGTAGAGCTTGATTATACAGAATGTGAAAAAGACTTGGGAGTCATGGTAAAGCAGAAATCTAAAGCCAAGACAGCAGTGGCTTAGTGTGTGCAACAAGGCCAACAGATTACTTGGATTTATCTCAAAAAATATAAGTAACAAGTCCAAAAGTTATTTTACAGCTCTATACATCACTAGTGAGGCCTCATTTAGATTATGCTGCTCAGTTTTGGTCTCCTTACTACAGGATGGATATAGACTCATTGGAGAACATACAGAGAAGAATAACTAAAATGATTTACTGTGTAAGGAATCTCCCGTATGAAGACTTAAAGCATTAAATCTCCACTCTCTGGAGATGTAGAATGAGGGGAAATATCACTGAAGTGTATAAGCGGATGACGGGCATAAACAAAGGAGATATTAATAAAGTACTGAGGGTGTCGAACCAGGTAAGAACCAGGAATAATGGATTTAAGTTGGATAAATTTAGATTTAGAAAGGACATAGCCAAGTACTGGTTTTCTAACAGAGTTGTGGATGCGTGGAACAATCTTCCCAGTAGGGTGATCGAGGCTAGGACTTTGGGCAGCTTTAAAAAGAGATTGGACAAATATATGAGTGGGAGGGGCTGGGTTTGATTTGTGTCATTGGGTACGGGAGTAAATTCTTGGGTAGCTTTGGGTAGCTTTGGGTAGAGGTCATTTTGATAATGACCTGCCTTGTATGGGCCAGTAGGCCTTCTGCAGTGTTCCTCCATTCTTATGTTCTTATGTTCAATCTTCTTCATAAGGAAGATTTCTAATGCTATGTATTAATTTAGTCATTCTACGCTGACTAGACAGCAATGCTTAGCATTGCTGTCTAGGTTTAAGGCTGCTGCTTATCATAACTCCTAAGTCCTTTTCGCAATCTGTATGGCTAAGTTCTACATTATTTAGCTTATAAGTCCTAGGGTTGTGGACACTCCCGAGCTTTAGAACCTTGCATTTATCTACATTGAACTGCATCTGCTACTTTTCTGACCAGGTACTGAGTTTGTCTAAATCCTCCTGAAGTTCCCTGATATCTACGTTTGAATCAGTTATCCTACCTATCTTTGTGTCATTGCCGAATTTGCTCATTTCACTAGTAATTTCCTCATCAACATCATTGATATATATTATAAACAACAACAGGCTCAAGATTGATCCCTGTGGAATGCCACTTGTTACAGGTCCCCACTCGGATTTAACCCCATTTATGGACACTCACTGCTTCCTGTCTGTGAGCCATGACTCGATCCATGACAGCACTTTTCCCTTAATGCCATGAGCTGCCACTTTCTTTAACAGTCTTTGGTGCAGAACTCTATCAAAAGCCTTACTAAAATCTAAGTAAATAATATTAAAATCTTTATCGTGATCAACAGCCTCAAAAGCTTTACTGAAGAAAGTTAATAAACTGCTTAGACAAGAATGGCCTCTCGTGAATCCATGCTGAGTATCATTAACCTTAAACTGTCCAAGCAGATCTACGTTCACATGTGTAGTACTCCGAAAGTAGATCTACGTTTCTTTTACATATTTTTCAAGTACAGTAGGGCCGCCGCTTTACGGCATTTTGCATTACGGCGTTCTGCTAATACGGCGATGTCAAATTATGACCAAATTT
>NC_069480.1:7561394-7698894 GCF_026875155.1 Cherax quadricarinatus
GGAATAATTAGTGTATTCACTTTGTAATTGTGTATATACACTGTGGGTATCCCCAGTGTTTATCCACTGGGGGAAATTAGTGTTTAACACTGGGGTTTTTCTGTTTTATTTCATGTGGTTAATTAGTGTTAACACTGTGGGTTAATTAGTGTAAAACACTGTATTTAATTAGTGTATAACACTGGGTTATATTTCTGTGTTTTTAACACTGGAAGGTTAATTAGTGATAACACGGGTGTTTAAATTAATGTTTTTGGGTTTTTTTTTCGATGGGTGACCAACCTGCGTTATCGGGGTTTGTGTGAAAAATTTTTAAACCCCTTAAACCCCAACCAACCGTTTAAATGTTTTGGTGATAATCTTTAACCCATTTAAACCCAAACACCCTTATCCCTTGTAGTAGAATTTAAACCCCAAATTAAAACCCAACCCCCGTCTTAAAAGGGGCCCGGGTGTATAATGATTTTAAACCCCTTAACCAAACCCAACCGTCTTAATGACCCGGGTTATAATGTTTTAACCCCTTAAAACCCCCCAACCCCCTTAATGATGGTGGTGAAAACTTTAAACCCCTTAAACCCAAAAAGTTTAAATACCCGGGTTTTAGTGGATAACTTTAAACCTTAACCCCCACCGCTAAACCCCGGGTGTATGAAAATTTTAAACCCCAAATTTTAAACAACCCAAACCCAGTTTAAACCCCCCTGGTTAGTAGATAACTTTTCCCCCTTAACAAAAACCCGTTCTTAAATGCCCGGGTGTATAGATAACTTAAACCCCTTACCCAACCCCATTCAAGGGGGGTGTAGTAATAACTTTAAACAACATTTAAAAACCTCTTAATACCCTGGTGACTAGATAACTTTAAACCCCATTAAAAACAAATTTTTAATCCCTAGTGAAATATAACTTTAACCCCATTACCAAAACCGTTTAAGGGGACCCCGTGTATAAAGTTTTAAAAACCCCATTAACCAAAAACCAGTTTTAATACCCTGTGAGTGATACTTTAAACCCATTAACCAAAACCAGTTTTAATGACCTGGTTTAGATAACTTTAAAACCCCATTAAAACCAACCCAGTTTAAAAACCTGGTGTATGGGAAACTTTAAACCCCCATTAAACCAAAACCAGTTTAATACCCTGGGTGTATAGATAACTTTAAACCCTTTAAACCCCCACAGTTTAATAAAACCTGGGTGAAATAATTTTAAAAACCCCATTAAACCCCAAAAACACTAATGACCCTGGTGTATAAATAGATTTAAAAACCCATTAACCAAAACCGGGTTTTAATAAAGGTTTTAGTGTTTAACTTTAAAAACCCCATTAAAAACCCAGTTTAAACCCGGTTAAAATTGATTTAAAACCCATTTAAACCAAAACTCTTAATACCCTTTTTTAGAAAAACCCTTTAAACCCCATTAAAAACCACCAAACCAGTTTAATGAGGGGGGGTTTAGATAACTTTAAACCCCTTTAACCAAAAACCAGTTTAAAAAAATTTGGTTATTAATAGATTTAAACCCCATTTAAACCCAACAAAGTTTTAATGACCTTGAGTGATAACTTTAAACCCCCCATTAACCAACCAAAACCCCCCCGTTTAATACCCTGGGGTGTAAATCATTAAAAACCCTTTAACCAAAACCAGTTTAAATTTTGTGTATAATAGATTTAAACCCCATTAAAACAACAAGTTTATCCCCCTTCAGTAAATAGATTTAAACCCCATTAACCACCAGGTTTAAAAGGACCCTGGTTTTTAAATTGATTTAAAATTCCCAACCAACCAGTTTAATGACCCTGGTGTAGTAAAAGACTTTAAACCCTTTAAAACCAAACCCAACCTCTAATGCCCCGGGTTTTTGTAGATAGACTTTAAACCCCAAAACCCCCCCCCCCCCTTTAAGCCCCCCTGGTGTGTAGTAGATTTTTAAACCCCCATTCCCAAACCCAAAACAGTTTAATGACCTTTGGTGAGTAGATGACTTTAAACCCCTTAACCAACCAAACCCAGTTTTAAATGACCTGGTGTGTGATGACTTTAAAACCCATTTAACCAACCAACCAGTTTAAGCCCGGTGTGTAATAGCTTTAAACCCCCCTTAAACCAACCAACCAGTCAATGCCTTTGTGTGTAGAAAAAATTTAAAAACCCCAAAAAACCCAACCCAACCTTTAAGACCCTGTGGTAATAGACTTTAAACCCCCCAAAAACCCCCCAACGTCTTAATGCCCCTGGTGAGTAGAAGCTTTAAACCCCTTAACCAACCACCAGTCTTAGACCCTGGTGGTAGATGATTTTTAACCCCCTTTAACCAACCACCAGTCTTAATGACCCTGGTGTATGATAGACTTTAAACCCCTTTAAACCCAACCAACTTCTTAATGCCCCTGGTGTGTAGATAGACTTTAAACCCCATTAACCACCAACCCAGTTTAAGACCCTGGTGTGTAGATGCCCTTTTAAACCCCCTTTAAAACCAACCAACCCAGTCTTAATGCCCCTGGTGTAGTGATAGACAAAAACCCCCTTTAAACCAAACCAAAACCAGTCTTAATGCCTGGTGAGTAGATAGATTTTTAAACCCCTTTAAACCCAAACCACCAGTTTAATGACCCCGGGTGAGTAGATAGATTTTAACCCCCCTTTTAACCAACCAACCCCAGTTTTTTATCCCCTGTGAAATTTCTTAAACAATTTTTTACCCCATTTCCCCGGGGGGGGTATGTTTTTCCCCCCCTTTCCCCCCTTCTATTCCCCCCTGTTATTCCCTTCCTTTCCCCCCGTCTAATTTCCCCCCTGTTTTCCCTCCCTTTAACCCCCCGCCTTTCCCTGTTATTTTGACATTCCCCTTTCAAAACCCTCCCTGTTTTTTCCCCATTTCCCCCCGTCTATCCCCCTGTTATTTTGATTTTTTCCCCCCTTCCACCCCCCGCTTTCCCCCTGTTCTTCCCCCCTTCCATTCCCTCCCTGTTATAATCCCTTTCCTACCCCCCTTTTTTCCCTTGTTTTTCCCTCCCCATTCCCCCCTTTTCTTTCCCGGGGTATTTTCCCTTTCCATTCCACCCCGTCTTTCCCCTTGTTATCCCTCCCTTTCCAACCCTCCCGGGCTCATTCCCTCCCTTTTAAACCCCTCCCTGTTATTCCCCCCCGTCTATCCTCCCTGTCTCATTCCCCCCCTGTCCATCCTCCCTGTCTCATTCCCCCCCTGTCTCATTCCCTCCCTGTCTCTTCCCCCCTGTCTCATTCCCTCCCTGTTCATCCCTCCCTGTTCATTCCCCCCCTGTCTCATCCCCCCCTGTCTCACCCCCTCCCTGTTATCCCTCCCTGTCCATCCCCCCCTTTCCCAATTCCCCCTTTCACCCCCCTTTCCCTTTCCCCTCCTGTCTCTTTTCCCCCCTGTTTTCATCCCCCCTGTCTCTTTCCCTCCCTGTTTATCCCCCCCTGTTCATCCCTCCCTGTCTCTTTTCCCTCCCGTCTTTACCCTCCCGTCTCATACCTCCCTGTCTCTTACCCCCCCTGTCTCTACCCTCCCTGTCTCATTCCCTCCCTGTCTATTCCCTCCCTGTTCATCCCCTCCCTGTTCATCCCCTCCCGTCTCATCCTCCCTGTCTCTTTCCCCTCCCTGTCTCTTTCCCTCCCGTCTCTTTTCCCCTCCCTGTCTATTCCCTCCCTTCTCATCCCTCCCTGCTCTTTCCCCTCCCTGTCTCATCCCCCCCTGTCTCACCCCTCCCTGTCTCTACCCCCCCTGTCTCATTCCCCCCCTGTCTCATTCCCTCCCTGTCTCATTCCCCCCTGTTCATCCCTCCTGTCTCATCCCCCCGTTATTCCCCCCCTGTCTCATTCCTCCCTGTCTCTTTCCCCCCCTGTCTATACCCCCCTTCTCATCCCCCCCTGTCTCATCCCCCCCGCTCTTTCCCTCCCGTCTCTTCCCTCCTGTCTCTTTTCCTCCCTGTTCTTTCCCTCCCTGTCTCTTTCCCCTCCCGGTCCTTCCCTCCCGTCTCATACCCTCCCTGTTCTCCCTCCCTGTCCATCCCCCTCCCTGTCCTCTTCCCCTCCCTGCTCATTCCCTCCCTTCTCTTCCCTCCCTGCTATCCTCCCTTTCATCCCCCCCTGTCTCAAACCTCCCTGTCTTTCCCTCCCTGCTCATTCCCTCCCTGCTCTTCCCTCCCTGTTATCCCTCCCTGTCTCATTCCCTCCCTGTCTCTTTCCCTCCCTGTTCTTTCCTCCCGTTCATTCCCCCCCCTGTTTTTTTCCCCCCTATTATTCTTAAGACTCAGCAAAGTGTGTGTGTGGGGCCAGGAGCTGTGACTCGACCTGGGGTTTGGGGGTCGGCTCAGCCCCTGGCCCCCTCTTCTGTGTGGTGTATGAGAGGTAGAGGGAAGGGGTTTGGGTCACGACACACATAAGGCGATAAGGCACCTTAACTACTGGAAATCGGTTTTGAAGGTCGTTGATCTGTACGCCCTGGAACGCAGGCGAGAGAGATGCATGCTAATATACACTTTGAAGGTCCTGGAGGGATGTACCAAACTTTGTACACGAAATTACTCCATATGAAAGCAAAAGTTCGGCAGGAGATGCAACATTCCCATGTTAAAATAGGGGCGCCACGAGTACACTGAGAGACAACACAATAAGTGTCCAGGGGCCCAAGATGTTCTACTGCCTCAGCATACATAAGGGGGATTATCAATAGACCCCTGGCTGTCTTCAAGACCCTGGCTGTCTTCAAGACCCTGTTGTCATCAAGGACCCTGGTTGTTCTTCAAGCACCCCCCCCCCCCCCCCCTGGTTGTCGTTCAGATCCCTGGTTGTCTTCAAGATCCCTGGTTGTCTTCAAGACCCTGGTTGTCTTCAAGACTCCTGGTTGTCTTCAAGACCCCATGTTGTTTTCGAGACCCCTGGCGGTCTTCAAGAACCATGGTTGTCTTCAAGATCCTGGTTGTCTTAAGACCCTGGTTGTCTTCAAGACCCCTGGTTGTTTCAAGAACCCTGGTTCTTCAAGACCCCTGGTTGTCTTTCAAGCCCATTGGTTGTCTTCAAGACCCCTGGTTGTCTTCAAGATCCCTGTGGTTGTCTTCAAGATCCCTGGTTGTCTTCAAGACTCTGGTTGTCTTCAAGACCCCTGGTTGTCTTCAAGACCCCTGGTTGTCTTCAAGATACCTGGTTGTCTTTCTAAGACTCTGGTTGGCTTCAAGACTCATGGTTGTCTTCAAGAACCCTGGTTTGTCTTCATGATCCCTGGTTGTCTTCAAGACTCCTGGTTGTCTTCATAGACCCCTGGTTGTCTACAAGACCCCTGGTTGTCTTCAAGGATCCTGGTTGTTTCAAGACTCCTGGTTGTCTTCAAGGACCTGGTTGTATTCAAGATCCCTGGTTGTCTTCAAGACCCTGCGTTGTCTACAAGACCCTGGTTGTCTTCAGAGCCCTGGAAGTTTCAAGACCCCTGTTGTCTTCCAGACCCCTGGTTGTCTTTTCAAGACCCCTGTTATCTCAAAGATCCCTGGATGTCTTCAAGACTCTGGTTGTCTTCAGACCCCTGGCTGTCTTCAAGACCCCTGGTTGTCTTAAGGAATCCCTGGTTGTCTTCAAGACTCTGGTTGTCTCAAGATCCTGGTTGGCTTCAAGACCCCTGGTTGTCTTCAAGACCCCTGGTTGTCTTCAAAGACCCTGGTTGTCTTCAAGACCCCTGGCCTGTCTTCAAGACCCTGGTTGTTTCAAACCACTGGTTTCTTCAAGATCCCTGGTTGTCTTCAAGATCCATTGGTTGTCTTTCAAGACCTGGTTGTCTACAAGACCCCTGGATTGTCTTCAGATCCTCTGGTTGTCTTCAAGACTCCTGGTTGTCTTCAAGATCCTGGTTGTCTCAAGACCCTGGTTGTCTTAAGATCTGATTGTCTTCAATGACTCCTGTTGTCTTCAAGACCCCTGTTTGTCTACAAGCCCCTGGTTGTCTTTCAAAGATCCTGGTTTTGTCTTAAGACTCCTGGTTGTCTTCAAGACCCCTGGTTGTCTTCAAGATCCCTGTTTGTCTTCAAGAACCCTGGTTGTCTACAAGACCCCTGGGTTGTCTTCAAGATCTGGATGTCTTCAAGAACCCTGGTTGTCTTCAAGACCCATGGTTGTCTTCAAGGATCCCTGGTTGTCTTCAAGACTCCTGGTTGTCTCAAGTCCCTGGTTCGTCTACAAGACCCTGTTGTCTTCAAGATCCCTGGGTGTTCTTCAAGACCCCTGGGTTGTCTTCAAGACCCCTGGTTGTCTTCAGGACCCCCTAGGTATCTTCAAGACCCCTGGTTGTCTTCAAGCATCATGGCGTTTCAAGACCCCTGGTGGTCTTCAAGATCCTTGGTTGTCTTCAGACTCCTGGTTGTCTTCAAGACCCCTGGTTGGCTTCAAGACCCATGGTTGTCTTCAGACCCCTGGTTATCTTCAAAGATCCTGGTTGTCTTCAAGACCCCTGGTTGTCTTCATGATCCCTGGTTGTCTTCAAGGACTCCTGGTTGTCTTCAGACACATGGTTTGTCTTCAAGACTCAGGTTGTCTTCAGAACCATGGTTGTCTTCAAGACCCACTGGTTGTCTGTAAGACCCCATGGGTTGTCTTCTAGACCCTTGGTTGTCTTCTCAAGACCCTGGTTGCTCTTCAAGGACAAGTGGCTGTCTGCAAGACCCACCGGGTTAGGTCTTCAAGAACCAATGGGGTCTTCTAGTCTACCTGGGGGTCGTCAAAGGACCCCTGGTTTGTGCTTCCATGTCCACCCTGGGGATTCAAGATCCCGGGTTGTCGGCTATAGGTATCGAAGGGGGGGCGGCTTGTAAAGGGGGGGGCGGGTGTCAACGGGGGGGAGGATTGTATACGGGGTGCGGCTTGTAAAAGGGGAGAGATTGTAAAAGTCATCATGCAATATAAGTAATAATGAATATAATAGTAATAATGATTTATATAGATAGTAATAATGGTTATATATAGTTGTAATAATGATTTATCTATACGTAATAATGTGGTTATATATTAGTAATATGATTATTATAGTAATAATAGAGATTATATATAGTAATAATGAAATATATATGTAATAATGATATATAGTAAATAATGATATATAGTATATGATTATATTTAGGTTAATAATGATTATATAGTAATAATGAATATATAGTAAATAATGAAAATAATAGAAATAAATGAAATATAAGTAATATGAATATATAGTAATAATGAATATATAGTAATAATGGCTTATATATAGAAATATGATTATATATAGTAATAATGATTAGATATAGTAATAATGAAATATATAGTAATAATGATTATATTAGTAATAATGATTATAATATAGTAATAAATGATTCAATATATGCGTAATAATGATTTATATAGTAATAATGAATATATCGTAATAATGATTTATATATTGTAATAATGATTTATATATAGTAATAATGACTATAAGAATAATGATTATATAATAGTATAATGAATATATAGTACATAATGATTATCTATAGTAATAATGATTATATCGTAATAATGATTATATATAGTAATAATGAATATATAGTAATAATGATTATATATAGTAATACATGATTATATATCGTAAAGATGATTATATATAGGTAATAATGTTATCATATAGTATTAATGATTCTATATAGTAATAATGAATATATAGTAATAATGATTATAGTAGTCCTAATGCTCTATACCACGTCATACTGCTAATCTCTCGTACATCATGATTATTCTAGTAACTCAGAATATCACTACTTCATAATGATTTAATATATAGTAATCAATGACTATATATAGTCACTAAGATTGCTTATATCAACGTAATACTGATTCATTATATAGTAATAATGACATAATATCGTCATATGGAATTTATATATAGTAACTAATGCTTTATATCATCGTCCAACTGATTTCTATATCAAATAGGGAATCATGCTTCTATATAGTCCTCATGATTCTATATCAGTAATCCTGCATCTACTCAGGATCCAATCAACACACACTACCACCTTCAACACACACTACCACATCAACACACTCTAACACCATCAACACACACTACCAACATCAACCACACTACCCAACCATCCCCCCCAACCCCACACTACACCATCAAACACACTATACACCATCAACACACACTACCACTCAACACCACTACCACCATTCAACACACACTACACCATCAACACACTACCACCACAACACACACTACACCATCAACACACACTACCACATCAACACACACTACCACCTCACATATACTACCACCATCAACAACACTATCACCATCAAACACACTCACTACCACCATTCAACACAACTACCACCATCCCACACACTACCACCATCACCACACTACACCATCCCTACACATACCACCATCAACCCACACACTACCACCATCAAACACACACTACCACCATCCAACACCACTACCACCATTCACACACTACCACCATCCACACACTACCACCATAACACACACTACCACCATCAACACACACTACCACCATCACACCACTACCACCATCAACACACACTACCACTTCAACACACACTACCACCATTCAAACACACACTACCACACATCCACACACTACACATCAACCACTACACCATCAAACACACTACCACATCAACTCACACTACCACCAGCAACACACTCTACCACCATCAAACACACACTACCACCATCCACACACTACACCATCAAACACCACTACCACCATCAACACACACTACACCATCAACAAACATACAACCATCAACACACCACTTCACCACAACACACATACCCCAACCATCCACACATTACAACCATCAAACACACTACCACCATCCAACACACACTACCACCATCCTCCCACACACTACCACCACCACACACTACCACCATCCACACATTACCCACCATCAACACACTACCACCATCAAACACACACTACCACCATCCACCACACTACACCATCCACACACAAGGATGGCGGTCTAGTCTGACCCACAGTCCTACACACATACCACCATCAACACACCCACTACCCCATCCAACAATACCTCCATCCACACACAAGACTGGCAGTCTAGTCTGACACACAGTCCAACCACTACCACATCAACACTCACTACCACCATCCCACACCACTACCCCATCCTCACCACAAGACTGGCAGTCTAGTATGACCCACAGGTCCAAACACACTACCCACCATCTCTCTCTCTCTCTCTTTCTCTCTCAAACGTTTCGGAACGTTTCTTTCAAGTCGAAAGTGGACTCTTAAACGTTTTGGTTGTGTTGACTTATTGTGAGGTGTTGTTAGTGTTACACCTGTGTTGTTAGTGTTACACATCAGTGTTGTTAGTGTTTACACAGTGTTAGTGTTACACAGTGTTAGTGTTACACCAGTGTTGTTAGTGTTACACCAGTGTTGTTAGTGTTACACCAGTGTTTAGTGTTACACCAGTGTTGTTAGTGTTACACCAGTGTTAGTGTTACACCAGTGTTGTTAGTGTTACACCAGGTGTTGTTTAGTGTTTACACCAGTGTTTGGTTAGTGTTACCCAAGTGTTAGTGTTACACCAGTGTTAGTGTTACACCAGTGTTGTTAGTGTTACACCAGTGGTTAGTGTTACACCAGTGTTGTTAGTGTTACACCAGTGTTGTTAGTGTTACACCAGTGTTGTTAGTGTTACACCAGTGTTGTTAGTGTTACACCAGTGTTAGTGTTACACCAGTGTTGTTATGTTACACCAGTGTTAGTGTTACACAGTGTTTATGTGTTACACCAGTGGGTAGTGTAACACCAGTGTTGTTAGTGTTTACACAGTGTTAGTGTTTTACACAGTGTTGTTAGTGTTACACAAGTGTTGTTAGTGTTACACCAGTGTTAGTGTTACACCAGTGTTGTTAGTGTTACACCAGTGTTAGTGTTACACCAGTGTTTAGTGTTACACCAGTGTTGTTAGTGTTACACCAGTGTTGTTAGTGTTACACCAGTGTTAGTGTTACACCAGTGTTAGTGTTTACACCAGGGTTGTATAGTGTTACACCAGTGTTGTGAGTGTTACACCAGTGGTAATGTTACCACCAGTGTTAGTGTCTTACACCAGTGTTAGTGTTACACCAGTGTTGTTAGTGTTACACCAGTGTTGTTAGTGTTACACCAGTGTTGGTGTTACACCAGTGTTAGTGTTACACCAGTGTTGTTAGTGTTACACCAGTGTTGTTAGTGTTACACCAGTGTTAGTGTTACACCAGTGTTGTTAGTGTTACACCAGTGTTAGTGTTACACCAGTGTTGTTAGTGTTACACCAGTGTTAGTGTTACACCTGTGTTATGTTACACCAGTGTTGTTAGTGTTACACCAGTGTTGGTGTTATACCAGTGTTAGTGTTACACCAGTGTTGTTAGTGTTACACCAGTGTTAGTGTTACACCAGTGTTGGTGTTACACCAGTGTTGTTAGTGTTACACCAGTGTTGTTAGTGTTACACCAGTGTTGTTAGTGTTACACCAGTGCTGTTAGTGTTACACCAGTGTTGTTAGTGTTACACCAGTGTTAGTGTTACACCAGTGTTAGTGTTACACCAGTGTTAGTGTTACACCAGTGTTAGTGTTTCACCAGTGTTAGTGTTCCACCAGTGTTAGTGCTACACCAGTGTTGTTAGTGTTACACCAGTGTTGTTAGTGTTTCACCAGTGTTAGTGTTACACCAGTGTTGTTAGTGTTACACCAGTGTTAGTGTTACACCAGTGTTAGTGTTACACCAGTGTTGTTAGTGTTACACCTGTGTTGTTAGTTGTTTAACCAGTGGTTGTTAGTGTTACACCAGTGTTAGTGTTACACCAGTGTTAGTGTTACACCAGTGTTAGTGTTACACCAGTGTTAGTGTTACACCAGTGTTGTTAGTGTTACACCAGTGTTAGTGTTACACCAGTGTTGTTAGTGTTACACCAGTGTTAGTGTTACACCAGTGTTAGTGTTACACCAGTGTTAGTGTTACACCTGTGTTAGTGTTACACCAGTATTGTTAGTGTTACACCAGTGTTGGTGTTACACCAGTGTTAGTGTTACCCCAGTGTTGTTAGTGTTACACCAGTGTTGTTAGTGTTACACCAGTGTTAGTGTTACACCAGTGTTTAGTGTTACACCAGTGTTGTTAGTGTTACACCAGTGTTGGTAAGTGGTTACACTTAGTTTGTTAGTGTTTGCACCAGTGTTATGCTTACACCAGTGTTGTTAGTGTTACACCAGTGCTGTTAGTGTTACACCAGTGTTAGTGTTACACCAGTGCTAGTGTTACACCAGTGTTTGTGTTAACCAGTGTTACGTGTTCACCAGTTGTTAGTTGTTACACGTGTTAGTGTTACACCAGTGTTAGTGTTACACCAGTGTTAGTGTTACACCAGTGTTAGTGTTACACCAGTGTTGTTAGTGTTACACCAGTGTTAGTGTTACACAGGTTAGTGTTACACAGTGTTTAGTGTTTCTCCAGTGTTAGTGTTCCACCAGTGTTAGTGTTACGCCAGTGTTAGTGTTACACCAGTGTTAGTGTTACACCAGTGTTAGTGTTACACCAGTGTTAGTGTTACACAAAGTGTTGTTAGTGTTATACTGTGTTAGTGTTACACCAGTGTTAGTGTACACCAGTGTTGTTAGTGTTACACCAGTGTTAGTGTTACACCAGTGTTAGTGTTACACCAGTGTTGTTAGTGTTACACCAGTGTTAGTGTTACACCAGTGTTAGTGTTACACCAGTGTTAGTGTTACACCAGTGTTAGTGTTACACCAGTGTTAGTGTTACACCAGTGTTGTTAGTGTTACACCAGTGGTTAGTGTTAACACAGTGTTAGTGTTTAAACCAGTGTTAGTGTTTCACCAGTGTTAGTGTTACACCAGTGTTAGTGTTACACCAGTGTTAGTGTTACACCAGTGTTAGTGTTCTACCAGTGTTAGTGTTACACAAGTGTTGTTAGTGTTATACCAGTGTTAGTGTTACACCAGTGTTAGTGTTACACCAGTGTTAGTGTTACACCAGTGTTAGTGTTACACCAGTGTTGTTAGTGTTACACCAGTGTTGTTAGTGTTACACCAGTGTTAGTGTTACACCAGTGTTAGTGTTACACCAGTGTTGTTAGTGTTACACCAGTGTTAGTGTTACACCAGTGTTAGTGTTACACCAGTGTTAGTGTTACACCAGTGTTGTTAGTGTTACACCAGTGTTGTTAGTGTTACACCAGTGTTAGTGTTACACCAGTGTTGTTAGTGTTACACCAGTGTTAGTGTTACACCAGTGTTAGTGTTACACCAGTGTTAGTGTTACACCAGTGTTGTTAGTGTTACACCAGTGTTGTTAGTGTTACACCAGTGTTAGTGTTACACCAGTGTTAGTGTTACACCAGTGTTGTTAGTGTTACACCAGTGTTGTTAGTGTTACACCAGTGTTAGTGTTACACCAGTGTTAGTGTATGTTACACCGTGTTGAATAGTGTTACACCAGTGTTGTAGTGTTACACCAGTGTTGTTAGTGTTGCACCGTTTTAGTGTTACACCAGTGTTGTTAGTGTTACACCAGTGTTGTTAGTGTTACACCAGTGTTGTTAGTGTTACACCAGTGTTATTGTTACACCAGTGTTAGTGTTACACCAGTGTTGTTAGTGTTGCACCAGTGTTGTTAGTGTTACACCAGTGTTGTTAGTGTTACACCAGTGTTAGTGTTACACCAGTGTTGTTAGTGTTACACCAGTGTTAGTGTTACACCAGTGTTGTTAGTGTTACACCAGTGTTAGTGTTGCTCCAGTTAGTGTTGCCACCAGTGTTGTTGTGTTACACCAGTTGTTGGTTAGTGTTACACCAGTGTTAGTGTTACACCATGTTATGTTACTCCAGTGTTAGTTGTTACACCAGTGTTGTTAGTGTTTACACCAGTGTTGTTAGTGTTCCGAGTGTTGTGTACCCAGTGTTAGTGTTACACAGTGTTAGTGTTACACCAGTGTTGTTGTGTTACACAGTGTTTGTTAGTGTTACACCCAGTGTTGTGTTACACCAGAGTGTTAGTGTTACACCAAGTGTATGTTAGTGTTACCAGTGTTGTTAGGTTACACCGTGTTAGTGTTACCCAGTGTTTGTGTTACACCAGTGTTGTTAGTGTTACACCAGTGTTGTTAGTGTTACACCAGTGTTAGTGTTACACCAGTGTTTAGTGTTACACCAGTGTTGTTAGTGTTACACCAGTGTTAGTGTTACACCAGTGTTAGTGTTACCACCAGTGTTGTTAGTGTTACACCAGTGGTTGTTAATGTTTACACTGTGTTAGTGTTACACCAGTTGTTAATGTTACACAGTGTTGTTATGTTACACCAGTGTTGTTAGTGTTACACCAGTGTTAGTGTTACACCAGTGTTAGTGTTACACCAGTGTTAGTGTTACACCAGTGTTAGTGTTACACCAGTGTTAGTGTTACACCAGTGTTAGTGTTACACCAGTGTTGTTAGTGTTACACCAGTGTTGTTAGTGTTACACCAGTGTTGTTAGTGTTACACCAGTGTTGTTAGTGTTACACCAGTGTTAGTGTTACACCAGTGTTAGTGTTACACCAGTGTTGTTAGTGTTACACCAGTGTTGTTAGTGTTATACACCAGTGTTAATGTTTACACCAGTGTTTGTGTTACACAGTGTTAGTGTTACACCACGTGTTGTTAGTGTTTCACCAGTGTTGTTAGTGTTACAACTGGTGTTAATGTGTACCACCAGTGTTAGTGTTACACCAGTGTTAGTGTTTACACCCAGTGTTAGTGTTACACCCAGTGTTGTTAGTGTTACCATCGTGTTAGTTGTACACCAGTGTTGGTTAGTGTTATACACCAGTGTTAGTGTTACACTGTGTTAGTGTTTAACCAGTGTTGTTAGTGTTTACACCAGTGTCAGTGTTACACCAGTGTGTTAGTGTTACACCAGTGTTGTTAGTGTTACACCAGTGTTAATGTTACACCAGTGTTAGTGTCACACCAGTGTTAGTGTTACACCAGTGTTGTTAGTGTTACACCAGTGTTAATGTTAACAGTGTTGTTTGTGTTACACCAGTGTTGTTAGTGGGTTACACCAGTGCCTTTTCTTGTTAGTGTTACACCAAGTGTTTAGTGTTACACCAATGTTAGTGTTACACCAGTGTTAGTGTTACACCAGTGTTGTTACTGTTACACCAGTGTTAGTGTTACACCAGTGTTGTTAGTGTTACACCAGTGTTGTTAGTGTTACACCAGTGTTAGTGTTACACCAGTGTTGTTAGTGTTACACCAGTGTTGTTAGTGTTACACCAGTGTTGTTAGTGTTACACCAGTGTTGTGTTACTCAGTGTTAGTGTTGCAACCAGTGTTAGTGTTTACACAGTGTGTTGGTGTTACACCAGGTGTTAGTGTTACAACAGATGTTGTTAGTGTTAACACCAGTGTTAGTGTTACACCAGTGTTGTTTAGTGTTACACCAGTGTTAGTGTTACACAGGTTAGTGTTACACCAGTGTGGGTTAGTGTTACACAAGAGTTAGTGTTAACCACCGTGTTTGTACGTGTTACACCAGTGTTAGTGTTACACCAGTGTTGTTAGTGTTACACCAGTGTTAGTGTTACACCAGTGTTGTTAGTGTTACACCAGTGTTAGTGTTACACCAGTGTTGTTTGTGTTTACACCAGTGTTGTGTTACCACCAGTGTTGTTAGTGTTACACCAGGTTAAGTGTTTACACCCGTGTTGTAGTGGTTACACCAGTGGTGTTAGTGTTACACCATGTTGTTAGTGTTACACCGTGTTAGTGTTACACCAGTGTTAGGTGTGTTACACCAGTGTTGTTAGTGTTACACCAGTGTTTGTTTGTGTTACACCGGTGTTAATGTTTACCCAGTGTTAGTGTTACACCAGTGTTGTTAGTGTTACACCAGTGTTAGTGTTACACCAGTGTTAGTGTTACACCAGTGTTAGTGTTACACCAGTGTTAGTGTTACACCAGTGTTAGTGTTACACCAGTGTTAGTGTTACACCAGTGTTGTTAGTGTTACACCAGTGTTGTTAGTGTTACACCAGTGTTAGTGTTACACCAGTGTTGTTAGTGTTACACCAGTGTTGTTAGTGTTACACCAGTGTTAGTGTTACACCAGTGTTGTTAGTGTTACACCAGTGTTAGTGTTACACCAGTGTTGTTAGTGTTACACCAGTGTTTAGTGTTACACCAGTGTTAGTGTTACACCAGTGTTGTTAGTGTTACACCAGTGTTAGTGTTACACCAGTGTTGTTAGTGTTACACCAGTGTTGTTAGTGTTACACCAGTGTTGTTAGTGTTACACTAGTGTTGTTAGTGTTACACCAGTGTTGTTAGTGTTACACCAGTGTTAGTGTTACACCAGTGTTGTTAGTGTTACACCAGTGTTAGTGTTACACCAGTGTTGTTAGTGTTACACCAGTGTTAGTGTTACACCAGTGTTAGTGTTACACCAGTGTTAGTGTTACACCAGGTTAGTGTTTATACACCAGATTTGTTGTTAGTGTTACACCAGTGTTAGTGTTACACCAGTGTTAGTGTTACACCAGTGTTAGTGTTACACCAGTGTTAGTGTTACACCAGTGTTAGTGTTACACCAGTGTTGTTAGTGTTTACACGGTGTTAGTGTTACACAGTGTTAATGTGACACCAGTGTTAGTGTTTACACCAGTGTTAGTGTTAGTGTTACACCAGTGTTAGTGTTACACCAGTGTTAGTGTTACACCAGTGTTAGTGTTACACCAGTGTTGTTAGTGTTACACCAGTGTTAGTGTTACACCAGTGTTGTTAGTGTTACACCAGTGTTGTTAGTGTTACACCAGTGTTGTTAGTGTTACACCATGTTGTTAGTGTGTTTGTATATTACTATATATAATATATATTATATATACTATATAATATATATTTATATATATATATATATATATATTACCGAGAGGTTGTATGATCAGTATATATTTACTTTGATAATTACATTTATTCACTGTTGTATGCATTATTGTTCAGTGTAATAATGAACATGGTATAGTAGATAGAATTTAAACCCCATTAACCAAGGCTTCACTAGGTCTTATAACTCTGTACTTAACATCAAGTGTCTTAAATGTGTCTTATAATTAGTTAAACTACACACTAAGTCACTTTTTAATGATAATCACCAAAGTTTGTTTAAAATATTTGATTTTGGTAGGTAAAGTGCGCTTAGAATGCGCACCAAAACAATAGACAGTCTGTGATTCCCGCCATCTTGTGCACGTGGTGATGTTTTATATTATTTAACGTTCCACTGGAAGGTGGGTCGACTCTGGCGTCCAGGAAGCCTCTAAAGTAAGCCTCTGGCATCCTGTACTTGTCTGACACACACACAAGGCTGTCAGGAAGACATTATTGCCTCGAGATTCAATATTTATGTTTGAAGTTGTCAACACTGGGCAGCCATCATGGGTTTTGATCCCCGTTTTCTCTTCAGTAAGTCATCGTCCCATTTTCTTTTTATTTTGCATTTTAGCCTAAACTAACATTTTTTTAGTATGTGTGATATGATTAAGCTAACCACATTCACACAATAGACCACACACACACACACACACATACCACACACACACCACACACACCACACCACACACACACACACACAGCAAAGGTCTTTCACACACTGTGTGTCTTCAGGAGCTCTGCAGTGTTGCAAGGCTGCAATAAATAGGGGAATTCTCTGAGGCAAGACAGGTTGTCAGTGCAAACCCATGTCCCTCTCAGTTTCTCTATGTACCTCGAGTACACAGTAGTAATGTACCACACAGGGCACGGGTATGTTCCCAGCTGACACTACGACCAACTACCGGAAAGACTCTAGGACCTGGCCCTAAATCTGGAGCACACTGCCGTAATATACGGAATGAGACAGGGATGATGTGGCACAATAAAGAAACACTGTATCAAATTCGGTGGCCCCAGATTTTTCAACATCCTTACCAGAAGATATCAGAAACCACTGCTGGAACAAGTGTACAGTCTTCAACATGTCACAGAGAACACTGCTGGAACAAGTGTACAAGTCTTAACATGTCAGAAACACTGCTGGAACAAGTGTACAAGTCTTCAAAACATGTCCGAAAACATACTGGAAAACAAGTGTAAAGTCTTCAACATGTCGACAACACTACTGGAACAGATGTTACAAGTCTTCAACATGTCAGAAACACTGCTGAAAAAATAAAAAAATGTGTACAAAGTCTTCAACATGTCAGAAACACTCCTGGAACAAGTGTTACAAGTCTTCACATTCAGAAAAACACTACTGGAACAAGTGTAACAAGTCTTCAACATATCAGAAAACACTACGGGAACAAGTGTACAAGTCTTCAAGGGGAGGAAAATGGGGACGTATGTTTCGCAGGTGGCAGATCAACAGGCTGTGATGGATGTGTGGACCAGGGGCACCAGCAACAACACAGTGGTTGACCAGTCTAGAACCAGACGAGCCTGGCCATGGCCGGGCTCCAGGAATCTGGAAACACATCAAAAACTGTGGCTATGTTGGTCATCATATCAACTTGATGCACGGTGGGGCCCGGTTCGAGTCCTCCTGAGGTCTGAGCAATATTTAAATTACATAAATTCTGGGTTGCCCATGATCAGAATCAAAGTGTTGCAGAGTCACGTTGCAACATGTCTGCAAACACGTCTACTCAAGTTAACATTACAAAAAAGTCTGATGACTTTCAACTTTATAATTTTATCAATAATTCATTTTTGTTTTTTTTTGGTTTTTTTGTGGTTTACCACTCCCCCCCCCCCCCCCCCCCCCCCTTTGTAAAACCATAAAAATTGGGGGGGGGGGGAATAAAATTTATTAAGTCATTTTCTGCTTCGTCCTTTACTCTGTCTCTTCTTTCTCCCTCCTTCTGTACTCTCTTCTATCTATCTTCTTCCTAAGACAAGTATTTACGCAACACTAGAGAAATTTTCTCAAAGAGGCGACTCTGGTTGTCTGTTATTTTGAGTTGTTTACTCATGTTTGTGGCAGTTTCTCTCTCTCTCTCTCTCTCTCTCTCTCTCTCTCTCTCTCTCTCTCTCTCTCTCTCTCTCTCTCACACACTCACACTAACATTAAACACGTTGATATAATAGCAGTTCAACCAGGGGGGGGGCTTTTTTGGCACTGATCTGTCGGTTTTGTAGACCTACCTTTGAGGTTCCTAGCCTTCTTGATCTAAGAAATAAGCCTATCCTCTACTTGGCATTACGAATCACGGACACGGACAGTTAATATTGGTGAAATCTATCAACGTGTGTGTGTGGGGCTGTAAGCTACAGTTCTCACACAATCTTTGTTTACCACAGCCAAGGACACAGCAGGAGCCAGGGAGGCAAGGACAAGCCAGCGGTCAGGAGCAAGGACACAGCCAGGAGCCAGAGGCCACGGGACACAGCCAGGAGCCAAGGGACCACAGCCAGGAGCCAGGACACAGCCAGGGGCAGGAGCAGGACACATCCAGGGGCCAGGTGCAAGGACACAGCAGGGGCCAGGAAGCAAGGGACACAAGCCAGGGGCCAGGAGCAAGACACATCAGGGGCCATAGGAGCCAAGGACACAGCCAGGGGCCAGAGCCAAGGACACAGCCAGGAACCGGAGCCCAAGGACACAAAGCCAAGGGGCCAGGAAGCCAAGGACACAGCCAGGAGCCATGAGCCAAGGGGGAACACAGCCAGGGGCCAGGACACAGCCAGGGGCCAAGGACACAGCCAGGGCCAGGGAGCCAAGGACACAGCAGGGGCCAGGAGCCAAAGGACACAGCCAGTGGCAGGAGCAAGGACACCAGGCCAGGGGCCAGGAGCCAAGACACAGCCAGGAGCCAGGAGCAAGGACACAGCCGGGATGCCAGGAGCCAAGACACAGCCAGGGCCAGGAGCCAAGGACACAGCCAGAGGGCCTAGGAGCCAGGACACAGCCAGGGGGGAGCCAAGGACACAGCCAGGGGCCCAGGAGCCAAGGACACAGCCAGGGCCAAGGACCAGCCAGGGGCCAGGAGCCAAGGACACAGCCAGGGGCCAGGAGCCAAGGACACAGCCACGGGCCAGGAGCCAAGGACTCAGCAGGGGCCAGGAGCCAAGGACACAAGCCAGGGGCAGGAGCCAAGACACAGCCAGGGGCCAGGCGGCAAAGGGACACAGCAGGAGCAAGGACACAGCCAGGAGCCAAGGGGACACAGCAAGTGGGCCAGGAGCCAAGGAACAAGCAGGGGGCCAGGGGAGCCAAGGGAACACAGCCAGGGGCCAGGAGCCAAGGACACAGCCAGGGGCCAGGAGCCAAGGACACAGCCAGGGGCAGGAGCCAAGGACACAGCAGGGGCCAGGAGCCAAGGACACAGCCAGGGCAAGGACACAGCCAGGAGCCAAGGACACAGCCAGGGGCAAGGAGCAAGGACACAAGCAGTGATATATACACTGAGAATACACTCACGTGTATATACATGATGATATACACTCTAGTGTCATCATTACACTGAGATATACACCTCACAGTGTATATACACTGAGATATACACTCTCAGTTGTATATACACTGAGATATACACCTCCAGTGTATATACACTGTGATAACACCTCACAGTGTATATCACTGAGATATCACCTACAGTGAATTTACCGTCCGCTACCACTATCCAGGTACTCCGGATATAACCGCTACAACAATATCCCTTTGTGTATATCCCGGCCCGAGAGGATGTATGTATACCAGGCAGGTGGTGTTAAGTATCACACATTCCCAATTTTTTTGTATACCAGCAGGAGTGTAAGTATACACATAATGTATACTTGTGTATATAGATCAGCTATAGAGGTTACTGACCTCTTACATCGTCCAGGAATTTAACGTATATTATGTCTCCTTAGCTTACTTACACTATTGGTATATATATGAGGTTTTTGGGGGGGGGGGGATTACGGGTTTTTTGGTTGTCCATATCAGTGGGGTTAGGATTATTTTTGACGGAAAATATATATATATATATATTGGAATGGAATTCCGGGAGAGGTTTGGGCGCGTCCTGCCGTGCCAGACGTACGAGGTGTTGTTATTATTTACAAAAGATAGATAGAAAAGAGATAGAGGGAGAGATAGAGAGATAATCTAAGAATCCTGGTTTAGGAAGAGATGGATGTAATGTGGGGGGGGGGTTAATATATTCCCCCCCCACCTTGATCCCTCCTTCCTGTCTGCCTGCCTTGATCTGTATCATACCAGTACTGGTCTTGTAGCTCCTGGGAGAGGCACATAAACACTTAGGTCATGCACCTGGGGGAAGGCTGTTAACACGTGCTAGGGGCTGTTATAACTGCCCCATATACCCAGACATTAAACTGCCCCAATACCCAGTCATTAACTGCCAAGAATGACATAGAAAATTCTATCCAAATTCCTACAGATTTAAAATATATCTGGAGTGGTATATACCTGTCACTGCTATGTATATACCCCGGGAATTCACAGGTATGCTGTGTATATTACTAGTGGATCAATGTTTATATGAGGTGCGGAAAGCCAGACAGTCACCTGTTGCTGGGAATTTATAGATTTTGTGGGGGAATTTTGTTTTTCTCTTTGTCTCTGGGAGGAATTTATAGACGTCCTCTAGACCGACTTATACTACCAGTATCCGCCCCTGGAAGGCTGGCAAACATGGAGACCCTGGGAATGTATAGAGAACATTCACGACACACATAAGGCGATAAGGCACCTTAACTACTGGAAATCGGTTTTGAAGGTCGTTGATCTGTACGCCCTGGAACGCAGGCGAGAGAGATGCATGCTAATATACACTTTGAAGGTCCTGGAGGGATGTACCAAACTTTGTACACGAAATTACTCCATATGAAAGCAAAAGTTCGGCAGGAGATGCAACATTCCCATGTTAAAATAGGGGCGCCACGAGTACACTGAGAGACAACACAATAAGTGTCCAGGGGCCCAAGATGTTCTACTGCCTCAGCATACATAAGGGGGATTATCAATAGACCCCTGGCTGTCTTCAAGACCCTGGCTGTCTTCAAGACCCTGTTGTCATCAAGGACCCTGGTTGTTCTTCAAGCACCCCCCCCCCCCCCCCCTGGTTGTCGTTCAGATCCCTGGTTGTCTTCAAGATCCCTGGTTGTCTTCAAGACCCTGGTTGTCTTCAAGACTCCTGGTTGTCTTCAAGACCCCATGTTGTTTTCGAGACCCCTGGCGGTCTTCAAGAACCATGGTTGTCTTCAAGATCCTGGTTGTCTTAAGACCCTGGTTGTCTTCAAGACCCCTGGTTGTTTCAAGAACCCTGGTTCTTCAAGACCCCTGGTTGTCTTTCAAGCCCATTGGTTGTCTTCAAGACCCCTGGTTGTCTTCAAGATCCCTGTGGTTGTCTTCAAGATCCCTGGTTGTCTTCAAGACTCTGGTTGTCTTCAAGACCCCTGGTTGTCTTCAAGACCCCTGGTTGTCTTCAAGATACCTGGTTGTCTTTCTAAGACTCTGGTTGGCTTCAAGACTCATGGTTGTCTTCAAGAACCCTGGTTTGTCTTCATGATCCCTGGTTGTCTTCAAGACTCCTGGTTGTCTTCATAGACCCCTGGTTGTCTACAAGACCCCTGGTTGTCTTCAAGGATCCTGGTTGTTTCAAGACTCCTGGTTGTCTTCAAGGACCTGGTTGTATTCAAGATCCCTGGTTGTCTTCAAGACCCTGCGTTGTCTACAAGACCCTGGTTGTCTTCAGAGCCCTGGAAGTTTCAAGACCCCTGTTGTCTTCCAGACCCCTGGTTGTCTTTTCAAGACCCCTGTTATCTCAAAGATCCCTGGATGTCTTCAAGACTCTGGTTGTCTTCAGACCCCTGGCTGTCTTCAAGACCCCTGGTTGTCTTAAGGAATCCCTGGTTGTCTTCAAGACTCTGGTTGTCTCAAGATCCTGGTTGGCTTCAAGACCCCTGGTTGTCTTCAAGACCCCTGGTTGTCTTCAAAGACCCTGGTTGTCTTCAAGACCCCTGGCCTGTCTTCAAGACCCTGGTTGTTTCAAACCACTGGTTTCTTCAAGATCCCTGGTTGTCTTCAAGATCCATTGGTTGTCTTTCAAGACCTGGTTGTCTACAAGACCCCTGGATTGTCTTCAGATCCTCTGGTTGTCTTCAAGACTCCTGGTTGTCTTCAAGATCCTGGTTGTCTCAAGACCCTGGTTGTCTTAAGATCTGATTGTCTTCAATGACTCCTGTTGTCTTCAAGACCCCTGTTTGTCTACAAGCCCCTGGTTGTCTTTCAAAGATCCTGGTTTTGTCTTAAGACTCCTGGTTGTCTTCAAGACCCCTGGTTGTCTTCAAGATCCCTGTTTGTCTTCAAGAACCCTGGTTGTCTACAAGACCCCTGGGTTGTCTTCAAGATCTGGATGTCTTCAAGAACCCTGGTTGTCTTCAAGACCCATGGTTGTCTTCAAGGATCCCTGGTTGTCTTCAAGACTCCTGGTTGTCTCAAGTCCCTGGTTCGTCTACAAGACCCTGTTGTCTTCAAGATCCCTGGGTGTTCTTCAAGACCCCTGGGTTGTCTTCAAGACCCCTGGTTGTCTTCAGGACCCCCTAGGTATCTTCAAGACCCCTGGTTGTCTTCAAGCATCATGGCGTTTCAAGACCCCTGGTGGTCTTCAAGATCCTTGGTTGTCTTCAGACTCCTGGTTGTCTTCAAGACCCCTGGTTGGCTTCAAGACCCATGGTTGTCTTCAGACCCCTGGTTATCTTCAAAGATCCTGGTTGTCTTCAAGACCCCTGGTTGTCTTCATGATCCCTGGTTGTCTTCAAGGACTCCTGGTTGTCTTCAGACACATGGTTTGTCTTCAAGACTCAGGTTGTCTTCAGAACCATGGTTGTCTTCAAGACCCACTGGTTGTCTGTAAGACCCCATGGGTTGTCTTCTAGACCCTTGGTTGTCTTCTCAAGACCCTGGTTGCTCTTCAAGGACAAGTGGCTGTCTGCAAGACCCACCGGGTTAGGTCTTCAAGAACCAATGGGGTCTTCTAGTCTACCTGGGGGTCGTCAAAGGACCCCTGGTTTGTGCTTCCATGTCCACCCTGGGGATTCAAGATCCCGGGTTGTCGGCTATAGGTATCGAAGGGGGGGCGGCTTGTAAAGGGGGGGGCGGGTGTCAACGGGGGGGAGGATTGTATACGGGGTGCGGCTTGTAAAAGGGGAGAGATTGTAAAAGTCATCATGCAATATAAGTAATAATGAATATAATAGTAATAATGATTTATATAGATAGTAATAATGGTTATATATAGTTGTAATAATGATTTATCTATACGTAATAATGTGGTTATATATTAGTAATATGATTATTATAGTAATAATAGAGATTATATATAGTAATAATGAAATATATATGTAATAATGATATATAGTAAATAATGATATATAGTATATGATTATATTTAGGTTAATAATGATTATATAGTAATAATGAATATATAGTAAATAATGAAAATAATAGAAATAAATGAAATATAAGTAATATGAATATATAGTAATAATGAATATATAGTAATAATGGCTTATATATAGAAATATGATTATATATAGTAATAATGATTAGATATAGTAATAATGAAATATATAGTAATAATGATTATATTAGTAATAATGATTATAATATAGTAATAAATGATTCAATATATGCGTAATAATGATTTATATAGTAATAATGAATATATCGTAATAATGATTTATATATTGTAATAATGATTTATATATAGTAATAATGACTATAAGAATAATGATTATATAATAGTATAATGAATATATAGTACATAATGATTATCTATAGTAATAATGATTATATCGTAATAATGATTATATATAGTAATAATGAATATATAGTAATAATGATTATATATAGTAATACATGATTATATATCGTAAAGATGATTATATATAGGTAATAATGTTATCATATAGTATTAATGATTCTATATAGTAATAATGAATATATAGTAATAATGATTATAGTAGTCCTAATGCTCTATACCACGTCATACTGCTAATCTCTCGTACATCATGATTATTCTAGTAACTCAGAATATCACTACTTCATAATGATTTAATATATAGTAATCAATGACTATATATAGTCACTAAGATTGCTTATATCAACGTAATACTGATTCATTATATAGTAATAATGACATAATATCGTCATATGGAATTTATATATAGTAACTAATGCTTTATATCATCGTCCAACTGATTTCTATATCAAATAGGGAATCATGCTTCTATATAGTCCTCATGATTCTATATCAGTAATCCTGCATCTACTCAGGATCCAATCAACACACACTACCACCTTCAACACACACTACCACATCAACACACTCTAACACCATCAACACACACTACCAACATCAACCACACTACCCAACCATCCCCCCCAACCCCACACTACACCATCAAACACACTATACACCATCAACACACACTACCACTCAACACCACTACCACCATTCAACACACACTACACCATCAACACACTACCACCACAACACACACTACACCATCAACACACACTACCACATCAACACACACTACCACCTCACATATACTACCACCATCAACAACACTATCACCATCAAACACACTCACTACCACCATTCAACACAACTACCACCATCCCACACACTACCACCATCACCACACTACACCATCCCTACACATACCACCATCAACCCACACACTACCACCATCAAACACACACTACCACCATCCAACACCACTACCACCATTCACACACTACCACCATCCACACACTACCACCATAACACACACTACCACCATCAACACACACTACCACCATCACACCACTACCACCATCAACACACACTACCACTTCAACACACACTACCACCATTCAAACACACACTACCACACATCCACACACTACACATCAACCACTACACCATCAAACACACTACCACATCAACTCACACTACCACCAGCAACACACTCTACCACCATCAAACACACACTACCACCATCCACACACTACACCATCAAACACCACTACCACCATCAACACACACTACACCATCAACAAACATACAACCATCAACACACCACTTCACCACAACACACATACCCCAACCATCCACACATTACAACCATCAAACACACTACCACCATCCAACACACACTACCACCATCCTCCCACACACTACCACCACCACACACTACCACCATCCACACATTACCCACCATCAACACACTACCACCATCAAACACACACTACCACCATCCACCACACTACACCATCCACACACAAGGATGGCGGTCTAGTCTGACCCACAGTCCTACACACATACCACCATCAACACACCCACTACCCCATCCAACAATACCTCCATCCACACACAAGACTGGCAGTCTAGTCTGACACACAGTCCAACCACTACCACATCAACACTCACTACCACCATCCCACACCACTACCCCATCCTCACCACAAGACTGGCAGTCTAGTCTGACCCACAGTCCAACACACTACCACCTCTCTCTCTCTCTCTCTTTCTCTCTCAAACGTTCGGAACGTTTCTTTCAAGTCGAAAAGTGGACTCTTAAACGTTTTGGTTGTGTTGACTTATTGTGAGGTGTTGTTAGTGTTACACCAGTGTTGTTAGTGTTACACCAGTGTTGTTAGTGTTACACCAGTGTTAGTGTTACACAGTGTTAGTGTTACACCAGTGTTGTTAGTGTTACACCAGTGTTGTTAGTGTTACACCAGTGTTAGTGTTACACCAGTGTTGTTAGTGTTACACCAGTGTTAGTGTTACACCAGTGTTGTTAGTGTTACACCAGGTGTTGTTTAGTGTTTACACCAGTGTTTGGTTAGTGTTACACCAGTGTTAGTGTTACACCAGTGTTAGTGTTACACCAGTGTTGTTAGTGTTACACCAGTGTTAGTGTTACACCAGTGTTGTTAGTGTTACACCAGTGTTGTTAGTGTTACACCAGTGTTGTTAGTGTTACACCAGTGTTGTTAGTGTTACACCAGTGTTAGTGTTACACCAGTGTTAGTGTTACACCAGTGTTAGTGTTACACAGTGTTTATGTGTTACACCAGTGGGTAGTGTAACACCAGTGTTGTTAGTGTTTACACAGTGTTAGTGTTTTACACAGTGTTGTTAGTGTTACACAAGAACCTGTTGTTAGTGTTACACCAGTGTTAGTGTTACACCAGTGTTGTTAGTGTTACACCAGTGTTAGTGTTACACCAGTGTTAGTGTTACACCAGTGTTGTTAGTGTTACACCAGTGTTGTTAGTGTTACACCAGTGTTAGTGTTACACCAGTGTTAGTGTTTACACCAGGGTTGTATAGTGTTACACCAGTGTTGTGAGTGTTACACCAGTGGTAATGTTACCACCAGTGTTAGTGTCTTACACCGTGTTAGTGTTACACCAGTGTTGTTAGTGTTACACCAGTGTTGTTAGTGTTACACCAGTGTTGGTGTTACACCAGTGTTAGTGTTACACCAGTGTTGTTAGTGTTACACCAGTGTTGTTAGTGTTACACCAGTGTTAGTGTTACACCAGTGTTGTTAGTGTTACACCAGTGTTAGTGTTACACCAGTGTTGTTAGTGTTACACCAGTGTTAGTGTTACACCTGTGTTAGTGTTACACCAGTGTTGTTAGTGTTACACCAGTGTTGGTGTTATACCAGTGTTAGTGTTACACCAGTGTTGTTAGTGTTACACCAGTGTTAGTGTTACACCAGTGTTGGTGTTACACCAGTGTTGTTAGTGTTACACCAGTGTTGTTAGTGTTACACCAGTGTTGTTAGTGTTACACCAGTGTTGTTAGTGTTACACCAGTGTTGTTAGTGTTACACCAGTGTTAGTGTTACACCAGTGTTAGTGTTACACCAGTGTTAGTGTTACACCAGTGTTAGTGTTTCACCAGTGTTAGTGTTCCACCAGTGTTAGTGCTACACCAGTGTTGTTAGTGTTACACCAGTGTTGTTAGTGTTTCACCAGTGTTAGTGTTACACCAGTGTTGTTAGTGTTACACCAGTGTTAGTGTTACACCAGTGTTAGTGTTACACCAGTGTTGTTAGTGTTACACCAGTGTTGTTAGTTGTTTAACCAGTGGTTGTTAGTGTTACACCAGTGTTAGTGTTACACCAGTGTTAGTGTTACACCAGTGTTAGTGTTACACCAGTGTTAGTGTTACACCAGTGTTGTTAGTGTTACACCAGTGTTAGTGTTACACCAGTGTTGTTAGTGTTACACCAGTGTTAGTGTTACACCAGTGTTAGTGTTACACCAGTGTTAGTGTACACCAGTGTTTAGTGTTACACCAGTATTGTTTAGTGTTACACCACTCGTACGCTTGGTGTTACACCAGTGTTAGTGTTACCCCAGTGTTGTTAGTGTTACACCAGTGTTGTTAGTGTTACACCAGTGTTAGTGTTACACCAGTGTTTAGTGTTACACCAGTTGTTGTTAGTGTTACACCAGTGTTGGTAAGTGGTTACACTTAGTTTGTTAGTGTTTGCACCAGTGTTAATGTTACACCAGTGTTGTTAGTGTTACACCAGTGCTGTTAGTGTTATAACAGTGTTAGTGTTACACCAGTGCTAGTGTTACACCAATGTTTGTGTTACACCAGTGTTACGTGTTCACCAGTTGTTAGTTGTTACACGTGTTAGTGTTACACCAGTGTTAGTGTTACACCAGTGTTAGTGTTACACCAGTGTTAGTGTTACACCAGTGTTGTTAGTGTTACACCAGTGTTAGTGTTACACAGGTTAGTGTTACACAGTGTTTAGTGTTTCTCCAGTGTTAGTGTTACACCAGTGTTAGTGTTACACCAGTGTTAGTGTTACACCAGTGTTAGTGTTACACCAGTGTTAGTGTTACACCAGTGTTAGTGTTACACCAGTGTTGTTAGTGTTACACCAGTGTTAGTGTTACACCAGTGTTAGTGTTACACCAGTGTTGTTAGTGTTACACCAGTGTTAGTGTTACACCAGTGTTAGTGTTACACCAGTGTTGTTAGTGTTACACCAGTGTTAGTGTTACACCAGTGTTAGTGTTACACCAGTGTTAGTGTTACACCAGTGTTAGTGTTACACCAGTGTTAGTGTTACACAGTGTGTTAGTGTTACACCAGTGGTTAGTGTTAACACAGTGTTAGTGTTTAAACCAGTGTTAGTGTTACACCAGTGTTAGTGTTACACCAGTGTTAGTGTTACACCAGTGTTAGTGTTACACCAGTGTTAGTGTTCTACCAGTGTTAGTGTTACACAAGTGTTGTTAGTGTTATACCAGTGTTAGTGTTACACCAGTGTTAGTGTTACACCAGTGTTAGTGTTACACCAGTGTTAGTGTTACACCAGTGTTGTTAGTGTTACACCAGTGTTGTTAGTGTTACACCAGTGTTAGTGTTACACCAGTGTTAGTGTTACACCAGTGTTGTTAGTGTTACACCAGTGTTAGTGTTACACCAGTGTTAGTGTTACACCAGTGTTAGTGTTACACCAGTGTTGTTAGTGTTACACCAGTGTTGTTAGTGTTACACCAGTGTTAGTGTTACACCAGTGTTGTTAGTGTTACACCAGTGTTAGTGTTACACCAGTGTTAGTGTTACACCAGTGTTAGTGTTACACCAGTGTTGTTAGTGTTACACCAGTGTTGTTAGTGTTACACCAGTGTTAGTGTTACACCAGTGTTAGTGTTACACCAGTGTTGTTAGTGTTACACCAGTGTTGTTAGTGTTACACCAGTGTTAGTGTTACACCAGTGTTAGTGTTACACCGTGTTGAATAGTGTTACACCAGTGTTGTAGTGTTACACCAGTGTTGTTAGTGTTGCACCGTTTTAGTGTTACACAGTGTTGTTAGTGTACACAGTGTTGTTAGGTTTACACCAGTGTTGTTAGTGTTACACCAGTGTTAGTGTTACACCAGTGTTAGTGTTACACCAGTGTTGTTAGTGTTGCACCAGTGTTGTTAGTGTTACACCAGTGTTGTTAGTGTTACACCAGTGTTAGTGTTACACCAGTGTTGTTAGTGTTACACCAGTGTTAGTGTTACACCAGTGTTGTTAGTGTTACACCAGTGTTAGTGTTGCTCCAGTTAGTGTTGCCACCAGTGTTGTTGTGTTACACCAGTTGTTGGTTAGTGTTACACCAGTGTTAGTGTTACACCATGTTATGTTACTCCAGTGTTAGTTGTTACACCAGTGTTGTTAGTGTTTACACCAGTGTTGTTAGTGTTCCGAGTGTTGTGTACCCAGTGTTAGTGTTACACAGTGTTAGTGTTACACCAGTGTTGTTGTGTTACACAGTGTTTGTTAGTGTTACACCCAGTGTTGTGTTACACCAGAGTGTTAGTGTTACACCAAGTGTATGTTAGTGTTACCAGTGTTGTTAGGTTACACCGTGTTAGTGTTACCCAGTGTTTGTGTTACACCGTGTTGTTAGTGTTACACCAGTGTTGTTAGTGTTACACCAGTGTTAGTGTTACACCAGTGTTTAGTGTTACACCAGTGTTGTTAGTGTTACACCAGTGTTAGTGTTACACCAGTGTTAGTGTTACACCAGTGTTGTTAGTGTTACACCAGTGGTTGTTAATGTTTACACTGTGTTAGTGTTACACCAGTTGTTAATGTTACACAGTGTTGTTATGTTACACCAGGTGTTGTTAGTGTTACACCAGTGTTAGTGTTACACCAGTGCTAGTGTTACACCAGTGTTTAGTGTTACACCAGTGTTAGTGTTACACCAGTGTTAGTGTTACACCAGTGTTAGTGTTACACCAGTGTTGTTAGTGTTACACCAGTGTTGTTAGTGTTACACCAGTGTTGTTAGTGTTACACCAGTGTTGTTAGTGTTACACCAGTGTTAGTGTTACACCAGTGTTAGTGTTACACCAGTGTTGTTAGTGTTACACCAGTGTTGTTAGTGTTATACACCAGTGTTAATGTTTACACCAGTGTTTGTGTTACACAGTGTTAGTGTTACACCACGTGTTGTTAGTGTTTCACCAGTGTTGTTAGTGTTACAACTGGTGTTAATGTGTACCACCAGTGTTAGTGTTACACCAGTGTTAGTGTTTACACCCAGTGTTAGTGTTACACCCAGTGTTGTTAGTGTTACCATCGTGTTAGTTGTACACCAGTGTTGGTTAGTGTTATACACCAGTGTTAGTGTTACACTGTGTTAGTGTTTAACCAGTGTTGTTAGTGTTTACACCAGTGTCAGTGTTACACCAGTGTGTTAGTGTTACACAGTAGTGTTGTTAGTGTTCACCAGAGTTATGTTACACCAGTGTTAGTGTCACACCAGTGTTAGTGTTCACCAGAGTTGTTGTGTTACACCGTGTTAATGTTAACAGTGTTGTTTGTGTTACACCAGTGTTGTTAGTGGGTTACACCAGTGCCTTTTCTTGTTAGTGTTACACCAAGTGTTTAGTGTTACACCAATGTTAGTGTTACACAGTGTTAGTGTTACACCAGTGTTGTTAGTGTTACACCAGTGTTAGTGTTACACCAGTGTTGTTAGTGTTACACCAGTGTTGTTAGTGTTACACCAGTGTTAGTGTTACACCAGTGTTGTTAGTGTTACACCAGTGTTGTTAGTGTTACACCAGTGTTGTTAGTGTTTACACCAGTGTTGTGTTACTCAGTGTTAGTGTTGCAACCAGTGTTAGTGTTTACACAGTGTGTTGGTGTTACACCAGGTGTTAGTGTTACAACAGATGTTGTTAGTGTTAACACCAGTGTTAGTGTTACACCAGTGTTGTTTAGTGTTACACCAGTGTTAGTGTTACACAGGTTAGTGTTACACCAGTGTGGGTTAGTGTTACACAAGAGTTAGTGTTAACCACCGTGTTTGTACGTGTTACACCAGTGTTAGTGTTACACCAGTGTTGTTAGTGTTACACCAGTGTTAGTGTTACACCAGTGTTGTTAGTGTTACACCAGTGTTAGTGTTACACCAGTGTTGTTAGTGTTACACCAGTGTTGTGTTACCACCAGTGTTGTTAGTGTTACACCAGGTTAAGTGTTTACACCCGTGTTGTAGTGGTTACACCAGTGGTGTTAGTGTTACACCATGTTGTTAGTGTTACACCGTGTTAGTGTTACACCAGTGTTACGTTGTTACACAGTGTTGTTAGTGTTACACCAGTGTTGTTTGTGTTACACCGGTGTTAATGTTACACCAGTGTTAGTGTTACACCAGTGTTGTTAATTGTTACACCAGTGTTAGTGTTACACCAGTGTTAGTGTTACACCAGTGTTAGTGTTACACCAGTGTTAGTGTTACACCAGTGTTAGTGTTACACCAGTGTTAGTGTTACACCAGTGTTGTTAGTGTTACACCAGTGTTGTTAGTGTTACACTGTTGTTAGTGTTACACCAGTGTTGTTAGTGTTACACCAGTGTTGTTAGTGTTACACCAGTGTTAGTGTTACACCAGTGTTGTTAGTGTTACACCAGTGTTAGTGTTACACCAGTGTTGTTAGTGTTACACCAGTGTTTAGTGTTACACCAGTGTTAGTGTTACACCAGTGTTGTTAGTGTTACACCAGTGTTAGTGTTACACCAGTGTTGTTAGTGTTACACCAGTGTTGTTAGTGTTACACCAGTGTTGTTAGTGTTACACTAGTGTTGTTAGTGTTACACCAGTGTTGTTAGTGTTACACCAGTGTTAGTGTTACACCAGTGTTGTTAGTGTTACACCAGTGTTAGTGTTACACCAGTGTTGTTAGTGTTACACCAGTGTTGGTGTTACACCAGTGTTAGTGTTACACCAGTGTTAGTGTTACACCAGGTTAGTGTTTATACACCAGATTTGTTGTTAGTGTTACACCAGTGTTAGTGTTACACCAGTGTTAGTGTTACACCAGTGTTAGTGTTACACCAGTGGTTAGTGTTACACCAGTGTTGTTAGTGTTACACCAGTGTTGTTAGTGTTTACACGGTGTTAGTGTTACACAGTGTTAATGTGACACCAGTGTTAGTGTTTACACCAGTGTTAGTGTTAGTGTTACACCAGTGTTAGTGTTACACAGTGTTAGTGTTTACACCAGTGTTAGTGTTACACCAGTGTTGTTAGTGTTACACCAGTGTTAGTGTTACACCAGTGTTCTTAGTGTTACACCAGTGTTGTTAGTGTTACACCAGTGTTGTTAGTGTTACACCATGTTGTTAGTGTGTTTGTATATTACTATATATAATATATATTATATATACTATATAATATATATTTATATATATATATATATATATATTACCGAGAGGTTGTATGATCAGTATATATTTACTTTGATAATTACATTTATTCACTGTTGTATGCATTATTGTTCAGTGTCAAATAATGAACATGTATTAGTAGATAGAAATTTAAACCCATTAACCAAGGGATTCACTAGGTCTTATAACTCTGTACTTAACATCAAGTGTCTTAAATGTGTCTTATAATTAGTTAAACTACACATAAGTCACTTTTTAATGATAATCACCAAAGTTTGTTTAAAATATTTGATTTTGGTAGGTAAAGTGCGCTTAGAATGCGCACCAAAACAATAGACAGTCTGTGATTCCCGCCATCTTGTGCACGTGGTGATGTTTTATATTATTTAACGTTTCACTGGAAAGTGGTCGGTCTCTGGCGTCCAGGAGCCTCTAAAAAAGTAAGCCTCTGGCATCCTGTACTTGTCTGACACACACACAAGGCTGTCAGGAAGACATTATTGCCTCGAGATTCAATATTTATGTTTGAAGTTGTCAACACTGGGCAGCCATCATGGGTTTTGATCCCCGTTTTCTCTTCAGTAAGTCATCGTCCCATTTTCTTTTTATTTTTGCATTTTAGCCTAAAACTAACATTTTTTTTAGTATGTGATGATATGATTAAGCTAACCACATTCACACAATAGACCACACACACACACACACACATACCACACACACACCACACACACCACACCACACACACACACACACAGCAAAGGTCTTTCACACACTGTGTGTCTTCAGGAGCTCTGCAGTGTTGCAAGGCTGCAATAAATAGGGGAATTCTCTGAGGCAAGACAGGTTGTCAGTGCAAACCCATGTCCCTCTCAGTTTCTCTATGTACCTCGAGTACACAGTAGTAATGTACCACACAGGGCACGGGTATGTTCCCAGCTGACACTACGACCAACTACCGGAAAGACTCTAGGACCTGGCCCTAAATCTGGAGCACACTGCCGTAATATACGGAATGAGACAGGGATGATGTGGCACAATAAAGAAACACTGTATCAAATTCGGTGGCCCCAGATTTTTCAACATCCTTACCAGAAGATATCAGAAACCACTGCTGGAACAAGTGTACAGTCTTCAACATGTCACAGAGAACACTGCTGGAACAAGTGTACAAGTCTTAACATGTCAGAAACACTGCTGGAACAAGTGTACAAGTCTTCAAAACATGTCCGAAAACATACTGGAAAACAAGTGTAAAGTCTTCAACATGTCGACAACACTACTGGAACAGATGTTACAAGTCTTCAACATGTCAGAAACACTGCTGAAAAAATAAAAAAATGTGTACAAAGTCTTCAACATGTCAGAAACACTCCTGGAACAAGTGTTACAAGTCTTCACATTCAGAAAAACACTACTGGAACAAGTGTAACAAGTCTTCAACATATCAGAAAACACTACGGGAACAAGTGTACAAGTCTTCAAGGGGAGGAAAATGGGGACGTATGTTTCGCAGGTGGCAGATCAACAGGCTGTGATGGATGTGTGGACCAGGGGCACCAGCAACAACACAGTGGTTGACCAGTCTAGAACCAGACGAGCCTGGCCATGGCCGGGCTCCAGGAATCTGGAAACACATCAAAAACTGTGGCTATGTTGGTCATCATATCAACTTGATGCACGGTGGGGCCCGGTTCGAGTCCTCCTGAGGTCTGAGCAATATTTAAATTACATAAATTCTGGGTTGCCCATGATCAGAATCAAAGTGTTGCAGAGTCACGTTGCAACATGTCTGCAAACACGTCTACTCAAGTTAACATTACAAAAAAGTCTGATGACTTTCAACTTTATAATTTTATCAATAATTCATTTTTGTTTTTTTTTGGTTTTTTTGTGGTTTACCACTCCCCCCCCCCCCCCCCCCCCCCCTTTGTAAAACCATAAAAATTGGGGGGGGGGGGAATAAAATTTATTAAGTCATTTTCTGCTTCGTCCTTTACTCTGTCTCTTCTTTCTCCCTCCTTCTGTACTCTCTTCTATCTATCTTCTTCCTAAGACAAGTATTTACGCAACACTAGAGAAATTTTCTCAAAGAGGCGACTCTGGTTGTCTGTTATTTTGAGTTGTTTACTCATGTTTGTGGCAGTTTCTCTCTCTCTCTCTCTCTCTCTCTCTCTCTCTCTCTCTCTCTCTCTCTCTCTCTCTCTCTCTCACACACTCACACTAACATTAAACACGTTGATATAATAGCAGTTCAACCAGGGGGGGGGCTTTTTTGGCACTGATCTGTCGGTTTTGTAGACCTACCTTTGAGGTTCCTAGCCTTCTTGATCTAAGAAATAAGCCTATCCTCTACTTGGCATTACGAATCACGGACACGGACAGTTAATATTGGTGAAATCTATCAACGTGTGTGTGTGGGGCTGTAAGCTACAGTTCTCACACAATCTTTGTTTACCACAGCCAAGGACACAGCAGGAGCCAGGGAGGCAAGGACAAGCCAGCGGTCAGGAGCAAGGACACAGCCAGGAGCCAGAGGCCACGGGACACAGCCAGGAGCCAAGGGACCACAGCCAGGAGCCAGGACACAGCCAGGGGCAGGAGCAGGACACATCCAGGGGCCAGGTGCAAGGACACAGCAGGGGCCAGGAAGCAAGGGACACAAGCCAGGGGCCAGGAGCAAGACACATCAGGGGCCATAGGAGCCAAGGACACAGCCAGGGGCCAGAGCCAAGGACACAGCCAGGAACCGGAGCCCAAGGACACAAAGCCAAGGGGCCAGGAAGCCAAGGACACAGCCAGGAGCCATGAGCCAAGGGGGAACACAGCCAGGGGCCAGGACACAGCCAGGGGCCAAGGACACAGCCAGGGCCAGGGAGCCAAGGACACAGCAGGGGCCAGGAGCCAAAGGACACAGCCAGTGGCAGGAGCAAGGACACCAGGCCAGGGGCCAGGAGCCAAGACACAGCCAGGAGCCAGGAGCAAGGACACAGCCGGGATGCCAGGAGCCAAGACACAGCCAGGGCCAGGAGCCAAGGACACAGCCAGAGGGCCTAGGAGCCAGGACACAGCCAGGGGGGAGCCAAGGACACAGCCAGGGGCCCAGGAGCCAAGGACACAGCCAGGGCCAAGGACCAGCCAGGGGCCAGGAGCCAAGGACACAGCCAGGGGCCAGGAGCCAAGGACACAGCCACGGGCCAGGAGCCAAGGACTCAGCAGGGGCCAGGAGCCAAGGACACAAGCCAGGGGCAGGAGCCAAGACACAGCCAGGGGCCAGGCGGCAAAGGGACACAGCAGGAGCAAGGACACAGCCAGGAGCCAAGGGGACACAGCAAGTGGGCCAGGAGCCAAGGAACAAGCAGGGGGCCAGGGGAGCCAAGGGAACACAGCCAGGGGCCAGGAGCCAAGGACACAGCCAGGGGCCAGGAGCCAAGGACACAGCCAGGGGCAGGAGCCAAGGACACAGCAGGGGCCAGGAGCCAAGGACACAGCCAGGGCAAGGACACAGCCAGGAGCCAAGGACACAGCCAGGGGCAGGGAGAAAAGGGGGGGAATGAGAAAGGAGGGTTTAGACGGGGAGGGAATAGACAGGGAGGGTATGAGACAGGGAGGGAATAACAGGGAGGGAATGAGACAGGGGGAATGAAGACAGGGAGGAAATGAGACAGGGAGGTATGAACAGGAGGGAATGAACGGAGGTATGAACGGAGGGTATGAACGGGAGGGTAGAGACAGGAGGGAAAGCAGGGGGGGAATGAGACCAGGGAGGGAATGAGACAGGGGGAAGACAGGGGTAGAGACAGGGAGTAGAACGGGGAAAATGAACAGGATTAGGAGGGATAACAGGGGGGGTATGAACAGGGGTATGACAGGGGGAAAGGGTATGAGACAGGGAGATTACAGGGAGGAATGACAGGGGGGGATGAGACAGGAAGGAGGGAATGAGACAGGAGGTATGAGACAGGGAGGTTGGACAGGAGGGTATGAGACAGGGGGGGTATGAACAGGGGGGAATGAGACAGGAGGGTAGAGACGGGGGAATGAGACGGAGATGAACAGGGGGAAATGAGACAGAGGGAATGACAGGAGGGTTAGAGACAGGGAGGAAGGGCCCAGGGAGGGTATAACAGGGGGGAATGAGACAGGGAGGGAATGCAGGAGGGAATGAACAGGAGGGTATGAGACAAGGGTTATGAGCCCAGGGAGGGTATAGACAGGGAGGAATAGACGGAGGGAATAGACAGGAGGAATTGAGACAGGAGGAAATGAACAGGGAGGATAAAGCCCAGGGAACGGGAATGAGACAGGAGGTATGAGAAGGGAGGTATAGACAGGAGGAATAGACGGGAGGAATGAACAGGAGGGATGAGACAGGGGGTTTTAACCAGGGAGGGAATGAGACAGGAGGGAATGAACAGGGGGGTATAGACGGGGAGGATGAGACAGGAGGGTATAAACCCAGGGAGGGAATGACAGGAGGAAAAACAGGAGGAATAAAGACAGGGGGATGAGACAGGGAGGATTGAGACAGGAGGGAATGAACAGGAGGGAAAAATGACAGGGAGGGTAGAGACAGGGAGGAATGAGACAGGAGGATGAGACAGGGAGGGAATAGACGGGGAAAGAACATCGACCCCTGACCAGGTATCAAGGGCGCTAACCAAAACTGTTTAAGAATTACATTTCGTGATATCCCTGAAGCAACCTGGTTGATTGTTTGTTAATGGGTTTTAATCTATCTTATGCACCAGGTCTTTAAAGGGACTTGCTGGTTGGTTAATGGGTTTAAGTCCTTTACCTGCACCGGGGTCATTAAGACTGGGTTGGTTAATGGGGTTTAAGTCTATCTACACACCGGGCATTAAGACGTTGGTTTTAAATGGGTTTAAGCCCTACTAAACACCAGGTCCATTAAGACTGTTGCTGGTTAAGGGGGTTTAAAGTCTATCTCTACCCGGTAGACTGGTGGTTGGTTAATGGGGTTTAAAAGTCTATCTACTACACCCCAGGTCATTAAGACTGGCTGGTTGGTTAATGGGGTTTAAAGTCATCTACTCACCAGGGTCTTTAAGACTGGTGGTTGGTTAATGGGGTTTAAAGTCTATCTACTGCACCAGGCCCTTAAGAGGGGTTTGTTGGTTAATGGGGTTTAAAGTCTTTTTAACTGCACCGGGGTCTTTTAAAGACGGGTTGGGTTTGGGTTAAAAGGGGTTTAAAAAGTCTACCCTACTCCCCAAAAAGGGAACATTAAGACTGGGGGGTTTTGGTTAAGGGGGTTTTAAATTTCCTATTTACTAAAACCGGGGTCTTTTGACGGTTTGGGTTGGTTAAGGGGGTTTTAAAAGTCTATCTAATAAAAACCCGGCTCTTTAAAAGACGGGTTGGTTGGGTTTAATTTGGGGTTTAAAGTCATCAAAACAAAAACCAAGGTCATTAAGACTGGTTTTTTGGGTTTTAAGGGGGTTTAAAAAGTCAAACTACAAAAACCCGGCTCTTTAAAGGGACTGGTTTTTTGGGTTTAAAAGGGGGTTTTAAAGCTTTTACTCCAAACACCGGGGCCCAAAAAAGACCGGGGGGAGGTTAAGGGGGGTTTAAAGCCCTATCTACTACACCGGGGTTAAATTAAGACTGGGGGTTGGTTAATGGGGTTTTTAAAGTCTTTCTACTACCCCCAGGGTAATTAAAGGACGGCGGGTTTTAAGGGGGTTTTAAATCCTTTTAAACTGAAACCAGGTTCTTTAAAAACTTTTTGGGTTTGGGGTTAAAGGGGTTTAAAGCTAATCTACAAACCCAAAGGAAAAAAAAGACGGGTTTGGGTTGGAAAAAGGGGTTTAATGCCCAAATTTACAACCCCAGGGAAAATTAAGCCCGGGTTGGGTTGGGTTTAATTTGGGGTTTAAAGTCTATCACAACCCCAGGCTATTAAGACTTTTTTGGTTTGGGTTTTAAGGGGTTTTTAAAAGCCCATCTACACCCCAAATTTCCCATTAAACGGTTTTTTTTGGGTTAAGGGGGTTTAAAGTCTATCTACTAAAACCCCCCTCATTAAGACGGGTTTGGGTTTGGGTTTTTAAGGGGGTTTTAAAGTCTTTTCTACAACCCCAAGGGTTAAAAAGACGGGTTGGGTTTGGGTTTAAATGGTTTTTTAAAGCCCAAACTACAACACCAGGGTCATTAAGACGGGTTTGGGTTGGGTTTAAGGGGGTTTTAAAGCTATCTACTAAAACCCAGGGTAAATTAAGACGGGTTTGGGTTTGGGGTTAAGGGGAAAAAGGGCCCAATTTTACTACACCAGGTAAATTAAGACGGTTGGTTTGGGTTTAATTTTGGGGGTTTAAAGTCTATCTACTACACCAGGGTCATTAAACGGGTTTGGGTTAAGGGGGTTTTTTAAAGTCAAATCAACTACACCCGGGGGTCATTAAGACGGGTTGGTTGGTTAAGGGGGTTTAAAGCCCCAATTTTAACTACACCAGGTTATTAAAAACGGGTTGGGTTTGGAAAAGGGGGTTTAAAATTCAATCTACAAACCCCGGGGGTCATTAAAAAACGGGTTTTTTTTGGTTAGGGGTTTTTTAAAATTTAAATCTACAAACACGGGGTCATTAAAAACGGGTTGGTTTTTTAAAAAGGGTTTAAAAAATCAAACTCCCTAAACCGGGCCCTTTAAAAAACGGGTTGGGTTTGGGTTTAAAAGGGCCCTTAAAGTCTATCTACTACACGGGGGTTAAAATTAAGACGGGTTTGGGTTTTGGTTTAATGGGGTTTTAAAGTCAACCCTAGTACCCCCAGGGTCATTAAGACGGGTTGGTTGGTTAATGTGTTTAAAGTCTATCACTACCCCAGGGTCATTAAGACGGTTGGTTGGTTAAGGGGGTTTAAAGTCAAACTACAACCCCAGGGGTCTTTTAAGACGGGTTGGGTTGGGTTAAGGGGGGTTTAAAATTCTATCTACAACCCCAGGGTCTTTAAAACGGGTTATGGTTTAAAGGGGGGTTTAAAAAAGTCTATCTACAACACCGGGGTCTTTAAAGGGCGGGTTGGTTTGGGTTAAGGGGGTTTAAAGTCTAACTACTACCCCCGGGCCCTTTAAGACGGGTTTGGTTTTGGTTAAAGGGGGTTTTAAAAGGGTTCTATCTACAAAAACCGGGGAAAATTAAGGCGGGTTTGGGTTTTGGGTTTAAGGGGGTTTTTAAAGTCATCAACAAAACCAGGGTCTTTAAAGACTGGGGGTTTGGTTTTAATGGGGTTTAAAGCCCTATCTACAACCCCCAGGGCCCATTAAGACGGGTTTGGGTTGGTTAAGGGTTTTTTTAAAAAGTCAACTACACCGGGGTCATTAAGGCGGGTTTGGGTTTGGGTTTAAATTTGGGTTTTTAAAGTCATCCCCTACACCAAGGCTTTAAGGGACGGGTTTGGGGTTTGGTTAAGGGGGTTTTTAAAGTCTATCTACTACACCGGGGGTTCCATTAAGGCGCGGGCACCTGGCACCACCAGTCAAAAATACTTAATACCTAAAATCCCTGTTTAAATTTTAAAACAAACCAGTGTATATACACGAATAAAACACCTCTCAGTGAAATATACATTTGAGATAAACACCTCACAGTGAATATACACGAGATATACCCTCACATGTATAAACACGGGAATAAAAAACCTCACAGTGTATATACACGGGAGATAAACCCCACAGTTTATAAACACTGAGAATACCCCCTTTTCATGTTTTTACACTGAGATAAACACCTCACAGTGTATATACACGAATATACACCTCACATTTAAAAAAACCCAAGATAAAAACACCACAAGGATATACACTGGATATACACCTTCAGTTAATATACACTGAGATAACACCCACATGTAAAAACACTGAGAAATACACCTCCCAGTGAAATATACACTGAGATAAACACCCTCAGTGAATAAAACACAGATTACACCTCACATTTGTAAATCCCACTGAGATATACCCCTAAACAGTGAATTACCCCGCCACTACACTATCCGGGTTTACTCCCGGATAAAAACCGCAAAAACAAACCCCTTTTTGTGTATACCCCGGCGAGAGGATGTATGTATACCCAGGTGTTAATTTTCACACAACTTGTATACCAGCGGGTGTGAAAAGTATCACACAAAATTTATACTTGTGAAAATATAAAATCAGCTTTTTTTTTAACTGACCTCAACTTTCCGTCCAGGAATTTACGTATATATGCCCTTTCCTAGCTTACTTCCCACAAAATTTTGGTATATAATGGTTTTTTGGGGGGGGGTTTTTTGGGGTTTTTTTGGATGCCCTTTATCAGGGGTAGGATTTTTTTGAGGGAAAAATATATATATATAAAATTTTTGGAAGGATTCCGGTGGATTTTGGGGGCCCGCGCCCTTTCCTGCCAGACGTACGAGGTTTTTTGTTATTATTTACTAAAAGATAGATAAAAAGAAAAGGGGGAGAGAGAGAGAGATAATCTAAGAAAATCCTGGTTTGGGGAAGAGATGGAGGTGGGGGGGGGGGGTTTAATAAAATTAAATACTTTTTCCTTTTTCCCTGTCTGCTGCCTTGATCCTGTATCATACCATACGGGCTTGTACTCCCGGGGGGAGCACTAAACACCCTTTGGTCAGCACCTGGGGGAAAGGGTGTTTTAAAACGTGCTAGGGGGTGTTTTAAACTGCCCCAAAACCCCAAAATAAACTGCCCCAATACCCAGTCATTAACTGCCCCAAAAATACAAAAAAATTTTTATCCAAATTTCCAAAAGTTTTTAAAATATAACGGGGTGTAATACCTGTCACTGCTATGTTAAAACCCCCCGGGGAAAACCCCAGGTAAGCTGGTAAATTACTAAGGGGTCAAATTTTTTATGAGGAAGCCAGAAAAAGCAAACCCGTTGCGGGAAATTTTTAAAAATTTTTTTTTGGGGGAAATTTTTGGGTTTTTTCTTTGTCTCTGGGAATTTATAGACTGTCTAGGGCCAGACTTTACCCACCATATCCCCCCCCCCGGAAGGCTGGCAACATTGTAGACCCCGGGGGAATTATAAAAAACTTTCACGGGCACACAAAAAGTGCGGGTAAAAGGGACCTTAAAATACTGGGAAAAGGTTGAAGGCGTTGATCTTACTCCCCCCCTGGAACGCAGGCGAGAGAGATGCATGATAATTTTAAAAACCCCTTTGAAGGTCCCCGGAAGGGGTTGAAAACCAAAAATTGTACCCGAAAATTTCTCCATAAGAAACAAAAAACCCCGGCAGGAGATCAAATTCCCATGATTAAAAGTAGGGGGGGCCACGAGTACACTGAAGACAAACAATAAGTGGGCCCCGGGCCCCCAAAACTGTTTTAACTGCCTCCCACAACATAAGGGGGATTAACAATTTGAACCCCCCCGGCTGTCTTCAAGACCCCTGGCTGTCTTCAAAACCCCCGGTTGTCCCTTTAAGAACCCCCGGGTTTCCTTTAAGAACCCCCGTTTGTCTTCAAAAATCCCGGTTTCCCTTTAAGACCCTGGGTTTTCCTTTAAGACCCCTGGTTGTCTTCAAGACCCTGGTTGTTTTTTCAAGACCCCTGGGTTTTCTCAGACCCCCGGGGTCTTTAAACCCAAAGGTTTTTCCCTTTAAGATCCCCGTTTTCTTCAAGACCCCTGGGTTTTCTTCAAGAACCCCCCGGTTGTCTTCAAGACCCCCCGGGTTTTCTTTAAGACCCCCTGGGTGGGCTTCAAGACCCATGTTTTCTTTAAAACCCCGGTTTTCTTCCCAAAATCCCTGGTTTCTCAAGGGTCCCTGGGGTTTTCTTCAAGACCCCTGGTTGTCTTCAAGACCCCCCTGGGTTTCTTCAAGACCCCTGGTTTTTCTTCAAATCCCCCGGTTTTTCTTCAAGACTCCTGGTTGTCTTTAAGACCCTGGGTTTTCTTTAAGACCCCCGGGGCCCTTCCCAAAATCCCCGGGTTTTCCCTTTAAGACTCCTGGGTTTTTCCTTTTAAGACCCCTGGTTGTCTACAAACCCCTTGGGTTTTCTTCAAGAAACCCCGGTTGTCTTTAAGACTCCTGGTTTTTTCTTCCCAAAACCCCTTTTTTCTTCAAGATCCCTGGTTTTTCTTTAAACCCCTGGTTGGGCTACAAGACCCCGGTTGTCTTCAAGATCCCTGGATGTTTTTAAACCCCCCGGGGTTTTCTTCAAGACCCCTGGGGTTTTCTTCAAGACCCCCCGGTTATCTTCAAGATCCCTGGTTGTCTTCAAGACTCCGGTTTTCTTCAAACCCCTGGCTGTCCTTTAAGACCCCTGGTTTTTCTTTAAGATCCCTGGTTTTCTTCAAGACTCCCCGGTTGTCTTCAAGATCCCTGGTTTCTTTAAAACCCCGGTTTTCCCTTTAAGAACCCCTTTTTCCCCTTTAAGACCCCTGGTTTCTTTAAACCCCTGGCTGTCTTCAAGAAACCCCTGGGGGGGCTTTTAAAGGGCCAAAAATCCCGGGAAAAAAAGGGAAAAAAAAGGGAAAAAGCCCCCCGGGGGGTTTTCTTTAAAATCCCTGGGTTTTCTTTAAGATCCCCGGTTTCTTAAAAACCCTTTGGGGTCTTCCCAAACCCCGGGTTTCCCTTTAAATCCCTGGGGTTTTCCCCTTCAAGCCCCCTTTTTTTTTCCCCCCCTGGTTTTCCACCCCGACCCTGGTTTTTCTTCAAGACCCCGGTTGTCTCAAGAACCCTGGGTTTTCTTCAAAACCCTGGTTTTCTTTAAGACCCCGGTTGGGTTCAAGACCCCGGTTGTCTTCAAACCCCGGTTTCTTCAAGAATCCCTGGTTTTCTTTTTAAGACCCCTGGTTGTCCCTTTAAGACCCCGGGTTTTTTTTTAAGACCCCTTTTTCCCCAAGACCCCCGGTTTCTTCAGAACCCCCGGTTTTCTTCAAGACCCCCGGTTGTCTTCAAGAACCCCCGGTTTTCCTTTAAGACCCCCGGTTGTCTTCAAGACCCCTGGTTTTTCTTCAAAAACCCCTGTTTCCCCAAGAAACCCCCGGTTTTCCCTTTAAGAAACCCCGGTGTTTTAAAACCCCTGGTTGGGCCCTTTAAGACCCCCGGGGTTTTCCCTTTAAGACCCCTGGGTTTTCCCTTTAAGACCCCTGGTTTTCTTTAAGACCCCTTTGGGGTTTTTAAGACCCCTGGGTTCTTCAAGATCCTTTGGGTTTTCTTCAAGACCCCTGGTTTTCTTCAAGACCCCCCGGGTTTTTCTTCAAAACCCCCCGGTTGCTTCAAGACCCCTGGTTTTCTTCAAACTCCTGGTTTCTTCAAGACCCCCCGGGGTTTTCTTTTTAAGACCCCTGGTTGCTTTAAAACCCCTGGGTTTTTTCAAACCCCTGGTTTTTCTTCAAGAAACCCCCCTTGTCTTTTTGACCCCTGGTTGTCTTCAAGACCCCTGGTTGTCTTTAAACCCCTGGTTTTTTCTTCAAGACCCCTGGTTTCTTCAAGACCCCTGGTTGTCCTTCAAAAACCCCTGGTTGTCTTTAAGACCCCGGTTTTTTCAAGACTCCTGGTTGTCTTCAAAACCCCTGTTTTTCTTTAAAAAACCCCTGGGTTTTCTTTAAGATCCCCGGTTTTCTTCAAACCCCTGGTTTCTTCAAGCCCCTTTAAAACCCCATTTTTCCCCAAACTCCCCTTTCCCCAAAACCCCCTGGCCCCCCCCAAAACCCCTACCACCATCCCCCAACCAAAAAAACCCACCCCATCCACACACTTCCCCAAACCCTCAACAACACTACCACCATCCACACACTACCACCATCCCCAAAACAACCCCCCTAAAAACCCCCAATTAACACACACAAACCACCCTCCAAAACCACTTAAACCCCCCCAAACCACACACTACCACCATCCACACCTACCACCCTCCACACATTCCCCCCCACAACCACCATCCAACACTACCCCAAAACCTCAACACCACTACCACCATCCACACACTACCACCATCCCACACTACCACCAACCACACACTACCACCATCCACACAAACCACCATTTCCCCCACTACCACCACCAAAACACTTTCCACCAAAAAACACACAACCACCATCCCACACTACCACCATCAACAAACACTACCACCATCCACACAAATACCACCAACCACAAAACTACCACCATCAAAACACCCTACCACCCCTCCACCCATTTCCACCATCAAACACAAAAACCACCATCCAAAACCCCTAACCCCCATCAACACACACAAAAAAACCCTCCACACACTACCCATCCACACACTACCACCACAACACACACAACCCCATCCCCCACACACTACCACCATCAACACACACTACCACCATTTAACACACAAACCCCCCATCCACAACCAACACCCCATCCACAACTACCAAACCCTCAAACACACCAAATAAACCCCCATCAACACACCCAAACCCCCTCAACACACACTACCCCCCCCCCCAAAACAAATACCACCTCCCAAAACCCCACTAACCACCATCCAAAACCACTACCACCATCACACAACACCCCCCATCAACACCACTTTCCACCCTCCCCACACAAACCCCCATCAAACACATCCCCCTACCAAACTACCCCCCATCCCCCACACCCACCACCATCAAAACAAAACACCCCCCATCAACCACACACCCCAACCACACAAATACCCCCAACAACAAACACTTCCAAACCTTCCCCCACTACCACCATAAACACACACTACCACCATCAACACACACAACCACCATCCACACACTACCACCATCAACACACTACCACCATCCAACACACACTAACCACCATCAACACACACTACCACCATCAACACACACTAACCCACCATCAACACACACAACCACCATCCACACACACCACCATCAACACACACTACCACCATCAAAAAACCACACTACCCCCATCAACACACACTACCACCATCAACACACACTACCACCATCAACACACACTACCACCCTCCACACATTACCACCATCAACACACAAACCACCATCAACACACACTACCACCATCCACACACTACCACCATCCACACACTCCCCACCATCCACACATTACCACCATCAACACACTACCCCCATCAACACACACTACCACCATCCACACCCCTACCACCATCCACACCACAAGACTGGCAGTCTAGTCTGACCCACAGTCCAACACACTACCACCATCAACACACACAAACCACCATCCACACACTACCACCATCCACACCACAAGACGGCAGTCTAGTCTGACCCACAGTCCAACACACTACCACCATCAACACACACACCACCATTCCACACACTACCACCATCCACACCACAAGACTGGCAGTCTAGTCTGACCCACAGTCCAACACACTACCACCTCTCTCTCTCTCTCTCTTTCTCTCTCAACGTTGGGAACGTTTTCTTTCAAGTCAAAAAGGGGACTCAAAAAGTTTTGGTTGTTTTGCTTATTTTTTGAGGTTTTGTTAGTGTTAAAACCGTGTTGTTAGTGTTACACCGTGTTTTTTTAGTGTTACCCAGTTTTTTAGTGTTACCCCATGTTTAGTTTTTTTACACCGTGTTTTTTTGTGTTACCCCAAGTTTTGGGTTAGTTTTAAACCCAGGGGTTAGTGTTACCCCAGTGTTTTTTAGTTTTTTTCACCAGTGTTAGTTTTACACCAGTGTTGTTGGGTTTTTAAAACCAGGTTTTTAGTGTTACCCAGTTTTTGTTTGTGTTACCCCAGGGGTTAGTTTTTACCCCATTTGTTAGTTTTACCCCGTGTTGTTATGTTACACCGTGTTAGTGTTACCCAGTGTTTTTTAGTGTTACACCAGGGTTGTTAGTGTTAAAACCAGTGTTTTTAATGTTACACCCAGTGTTGTTAGTGTTACCCCCCTGTTTAGTGTTACACCAGTGTTAGTGTTACCCCCAGTTTTTTGGGTTACCCCCGTGTTGTTTTAAACCCCAAAGGTTGGGTTTACCCCGTGTTTTTGTGTTACACATGTTAGTGTTACACCGTGTTGTTAGTGTTACACAGGTGTTTTTGTTTTTCCCAGTTTTTAGTGTTACACCAGTGTTTTTTAAGTGTTACACCGTGTTAGTGTTACCCAGTTTTAAAAAATTTGTTTCACCAGGGGTTGTTAGTGTTACCCCGTGTTTTTTAGTGTTACACCAGTGCTAGTTTTAAACCCGTGTTAGTGTTACACCAGTGGGGTTAGGTTACACCAGTGTTGTTAGGGGTTACCCCCAGTTTTAAATTGTTACACCAGTGTTAGTTTTTAAAACCAGTGTTATGTTACACCAGGGGGTTTTTTTTTTGTTACCCCAGTGTTTTTTAGTGTTCCCACCAGTGTTGGTGAAAAACCCCGTTTTTGTTTTTACACCAGTTTTGGGTTAGGGGTTACACCAGTGTTGGTTTTTTCACCAGGGGTTAGTGTTACCCCATGGGTTAGGGTTACACCAGTGTTGGGGTTTTACACCGTTTTGTTGGTGTTTACCCAGTTTTTAGTGTTACCCCTTTGTTTAACCAGTGTTGTTAGTTTTTTTTAACCCCAGTGTTGGTGTTATACCAGTGTTAGTTTTACACAGTGTTGTTAGTGTTCCCCAGTGTTAGTGTTACCCCCGTTTTGGTTTTTTTACAAAAGTGTTGTTTAGTGTTACACCAGGGGTTGTTAGTGTTTCACCAGTGTTGTTAGTGTTTTAACACCAGTGTGTTGTTTTAAAACCCCCAGTGTTTTTTTAGTGTTACCCGGGGTTTGGGTTACCCCCCAGTGTTAGGGGTTACACCAGTGTTAGTTTTAAACAACAGTTTTATTTGTTTCACCAGGGGTTAGTGTTCCACCATTTTAGTGCTACCCAGTGTTTTTTAGTGTTACCCCGGGGGGGGTTTTTGTTTAGTGTTTCACCTGTGTTAGTGTTACCCCGGGGTTGTTGGGTTTTTACACCAGTTTTAAGTGTTACACCGGTTGTTTTTACCCATTTGTTTTTAGTTTTTCCCCGGGGTTGTTAGTGTTACACCAGTGTTTTTTGTTTTTAAAACCCCGGGTTGGGGTTACCACCAGTTTTTAGTTTTCCACCAGTGTTGTTTACACTAGGGTTTAGTGTTACACCGGGGGTTGGGTTAGTTTTTCACCAGTTTTTAGGGTTACCCAGTGTTGTTAGTTTTACACCAGGTTAGTTTTAAACCCCCGGGTGTTAGGGTTACCCCGGGTTTTAAAGGGGTTACTCCAGTTTAGTGTTACCCAGTATTTTTGTGTTAAAACCAGTGTTGGTGTTACCCCCAAGTGTTAGTGTTCCCCCCAGTTTTGGTTAGTGTTACACCATTTGTTGTTAGTGTTACCCAGGGGTTGGGGTTTTTACCCCAGTTTTTGTTTTTACCCCAAAGTGTTGTTAGTGTTACCCCGGGGTTTTGTTAGGGGTTTCATAGTGTTAGGGGTTTCACCATTTGTTAATGTTACACCAGTGTTTTTTAGTTTTTACCCCATTTGCGGGTTAGTGTTTCCCCCCGGGTTTTAAAAAATTTTTGTTTACCCCAGTGCTAGTTTTCCCCAGGGGTTTGTGTTACACCAGTTTTGTGTTATCCCCAGTGTTAGTGTTACCCCATTTGGTTTTAGTGTTACAACCAGTGTTAGTTTTTTACACCAGTTTTTGTGTTCACAGTGTTAGTTTTTACACTAGGGGTTGTTAGTTTTTACCCCAGGGTTAGTTTTTACACCAGTGTTAGTTTTTCACCAGTTTTAGTGTTTCACCGTGTTAGTTTTCCCAAACCGTGTTAGTGTTACGCCGGGTGTTAGTGTTACACCAGTGTTATTTTTTACACCAGGGGTTGGGGTTTTTACACCAGTGTTATTTTGTTAACAAGTTTTTGGTTAGTGTTTTTACCAGTGTTAGGGTTACCCCAGTGTTAGTTTTTACCCAGTGTTTTTAGTGTTAAACAGTGTTAGTGTTACACAGTTTAGTTTTTCACCAGGTGTTGTTGTGTTACCCAGTTTTTAGTTTTTCCCCATTTTTGGGGTTTTTAAACCCCGTGTTAGTGTTATCCCCAGTTTTTAGGGTTCACCGTGTTTTGTTACACCGTGTTGTTAGTGTTACACCAGTGTTGTGTTAACCCAGTGTTAGGGGTTACCAAGTGTTAGTGTTAAAACCAGTGTTATTGTTCCCCGTTTTAGTTGTTACACCAGTTTTTTAGTTTTTAAAACCGGGGTTAGTGTTTTACCAGTGTTAGTTTTTAAAAAAAGTTTTGTAAGTGTTATACCAGGGTTAGTGTTACACCAGGGTTAGTTTTTTAAAACCAGTTTTTAGTTTTTCCCCAGTGTTAGGGGACCCCAGTGTTGTTAGTGTTACCCAGTTTTGGTTAGTGTTAAAACCTTTGTTAGTGTTACCCAGTGTTAGTGTTACACAGTGTTGTTAGTTTTTACCCCAGTGTTTGTTTTTCCCCCCGTGTTAGTGTTACCCCAAGTTTTTAGTGTTTCCCGTTTTGTTAGTGTTACACCATTTTGGGTTAGTGTTACACCAGTGTTAGTGTTACCCCAGTTTTTGTGTTACCCCAAATTTTTTGGGGGTTTTAAACCCCCAGTGTTAGTTTTACACCAGTGTTTAGTTTTTTACACCAGTTTTGGGTTAGTTTTACCCCGTGTTGTTAGTGTTACACCATTGTTGTGTTAAAACCGTGTTAGGGGTTACCCAGTGTTGTTAGTTTTTCACCAGTGTTGTTAGGGTTCACCGTGTTGTGTTACCCCCAGTTTAGTTTTACCCAGTGTTGTTATTTGTTACACAGTGTTGTTGTGTTACACCAGTTTTGTTAGTGTTACCCCCTTTTTAGTGTTAAAACCGTGTTTTTTGTTTTTACCCCCAGGGGTTTGTTAGTGTTTTCACCGTTTTGTTAGTTTACACCAGTGTTATTTTTTTACCAGGGGTTTGTTTTTAAAACCGTGTTGTTAGTTTTTTTTGGCACCGGGTGTTGTTAGTTTTACCCCGTGTTGTTAGTGTTACACCAGTGTTAGGGGTTACACCAGTGTTGTTATTTTGGTTTACCCCCAGTGTTTGTGTTACACCAGTGTTGTTAGGTTTAACCGGGTGTTAGTGTTGCACCATGTTTAGGTTGCCCCAGTTTTGTTAGGGTTACACCGTGTTGTTAGTGTTACACCGTGTTAGTGTTACACCAGTGTTGTGTTACTCCGGGGTTTAGTTTTTCCCCCGTGTTGTTGTGTTACACCATTTGTGTTAGTTTTTCCACGGTTTTTAGTTTACCCCCGTGTTAGTGTTACACCAGTGTTGTGTTACCCCCGTGTTGTTAGTTTTAAAACCCCAAAGTGTTGTTGTTTTACACCAGTGTTAGTGTTACCCCCAGTGTTAGTGTTACCCCCAGTTTTTGTTAGGTTACACCAGTGTTGTTAGTTTTACCCCCTTGTTAGTGTTACACCGTTTTTAGTGTTACCCAACCTTTTTGGGTTAGTGTTCCCACCGTGTTGTTAGTGTTACACCGTGTTAGTGTTACCCCAGTGTTAGGTTACACCAGTGTTTTTTAGTTTTACACCAGTGTTAGTGTTACACCAGTGTTAGTGTTAACCAGGGTTGTTAGGGGTTTACACCAGTGTTGTTAGTTTTTACACCAGTTTTTGTTTTAAAACCAGTGTTAATTTTTACACCAGTTTTGGGTTAGTGTTACCCAGTGTTTTTTGTGTTACACCAGGGGGAAAGTGTTACACCAGTGAGTTTTCACCAGTGTTAGTGTTACCCCATTGTTAGTGTTACCCCGGGTTAGTGTTAAAACCGTGTTAGGGTTCCCACCAGTGTTTTTTTAGTGTTACCCAGTGTTGTTAGTTTTTACACCAGTGTTGTTAGTGTTACCCGGGTGTTGTTAGTTTTTTTTTACCCCGGGTTTTTAGTGTTACCCCGGGGTTTTTGTGTTCACCATTTGTTTTTTAGTGTTAAAACCAGTTTTGGGTTGTTTTTCACCAGTTTTAAATTGTTACACCAGTTTGGGTTACACCAGTGTTAGTGTTAAAACCAGTGTTGTTAGTTTTACACCTGTGTTGTTAGTGTTAAAACTGGTGTTAATGTTACCCCAGTTTTGGGGTTTTAAACACCAGTGTTAGTGTTACCCCCAGTTTAGTGTTACACCGTGTTTTTAGTTTTTCCCCAGTGTTAGTGTTACACCGGGGGTTGTTGGGGTTTTAAACCCCAAAGTTTTAGTGTTACCCATTTTTGTGTTACACCAGTGTTTTTTAGTTTTACACCAGGGGCCCAGGGTTACCCCAGTGTTTTTAGTGTTACCCCAGTGTTGTTAGTTTTTTCACAGTGTTAATGTTACACCAGTGTTAGTGTCACCCCAGTGTTAGTGTTACCCCGTGTTGTTAGTGTTAAAACCAGGGGTTAATTTTTCACAGTTTTTGTTAGTGTTACCCCGTGTTGTTGTTTTTTCAAAGTGTTGTTAGTGTTCCCACCAGTGTTAGTTTTAACACCAATTTTTAGTTTTAACCCCAGTGTTAGTTTTACCCCGTGTTGTTACTGTTACACCAGGGGTTAGTGTTACACCGTGTTGTTAGGGTTACACCAGTGTTGTTAGTGTTACACCAGTTTTAGTTTTACACCTTTTGTTGTTAGTTTTACCCCCAGTGTTTTTTGTGTTACACCAGTGTTGTTAGGGTTCCCCAGTTTTTTAGTGTTAGGCTTTGGGTTGGTGTTGCCCAGTGTTAGTGTTACCCAGTTGTTGGGTGTTCCCCACCAGTGTTGGGTTCACCGTTTTTGGTTGTTTTACACCGTGTTAGTGTTACCCCCGGGGTTTTTGGTGTTCCCACAGTGTTATGTTACACCAGTGTTAGTTTTTACCCCCGTGTTGTTAGTGTTTAAACCAGTGTTAGTGTTACCCCAGTTTTGTTAGTTTTTACCCCAGTGTTAGTGTTACACCGTGTTTTAGTGTTTACACCGGGGTTAGTGTTACCCCCGTGTTTTTTAGGGTTACCCCCGTTTTTGTTTTTCCCAGTGTTTTTAGTGTTACACCGGGGTTAGTTTTTAACCAGTGTTGTTAGTTTTTACCCCCGGGTGTTGGGGTTTTTTTCCCAGTGTTTTTGGGGTTTTTAAAACCGTGTTGTTATTTGTTACCCAGTTTTTAGTGTTCCCACCAGTTTATTTGTTACCCAGTGTTGTGTTTACCCCCATTTGTTGTTAGTTTTACACCAGTGTTGTTTTGTGTTAACCCGGTGTTTTTTTTTTCACCAGTTTTTAGTGTTACACCAGGGGTTGTTAATTTTACCCCAGTTGTTGGTTTTAACACCGTGTTAGTTTTTCCCACCAGTGTTAGTGTTACCCCCCGTGTTTTTGTTACCCCCAGTGTTATTTGTTACCCCGGGTGTTAGTGTTAAAACCAAGTGTTGTTAGTTTTTCACCGGTGTTGTTAGTGTTACCCAAAAAGTGTTAGTGTTACCCCCAGTTTTGTTTAATGTTACCCAGTTTTTTTTTGTTTTTACCCCAGTGTTAGTGTTACACCAGGGGTTTTTTAGTGTTACCCCAGTGTTGTGTTACACCACTGTTTTTAAAGGGTTACCCCAGGGGTTAGGGTTACCCCAAAGTTTTTTAGTTTTACACCAGTGTTGTTAGTGTTTCACCAGTGTTATTTGGTTAAAACCAGGGGTTTTTTAAAGTTTTAACCCGTGTTGTTGTTTTACAAACCAAATTTTTTTTGTTTTTCACTAGTGTTGTTAGTGTTACCCCCGTGTTTTTAGTGTTACCCCGGTTAGTGTTACCAGTGTTGTTAGTGTTAAAACCGGTTTTTAGTTTGTTACCCCGGGTTGTTGTGTTACCCCAGTTTTTGTGTTACCCCGTGTTGGGTGTTACCCCAGTTTTAAAGTGTTTCACCAGTGTTAGTGTTACCCGTGTTGTAGTTTTTACACCGTTTTAGTGTTACCCCCCAGTGTTAGTGTTACACCAGGGGTTAGTGTTACCCCAGTTTTTAAAGTTTTTACACCAGTGTTGTTTTTACACCCGTGTTTTTTAGTGTTACACCAGTGTTAGTTTTTACACAGTGTTAATGTTACCCCCAGTTTTTAGTGTTAACCAGTGTTAGTGTTACACCAGTGTTAGTGTTACACCGTGTTAGTGTTAAACCCGTTTTTAGGGGTTCCCCCCAGTGTTGTTAGTGTTAAAACCGTTTTTGTGTTACACCAGTTTTTAAGTGTTACCCCCAGTTTTGTAGGGTTACCCAGTGTTGTTAGTGTTACCCCAGTTTTGGGTTTGTGTGTTTGTAAAATTATTTATATATATTTTTTTTATATTATTTTTTATTTATATTTTATATTTATATTATTTTTATTACCGAGGGTGTATGATCGTAAAATTTCTTTGATAATTTACATTTACACTGTTGTAAGCATTATTTTTTAAAGTGTAATAATGAACAGGGTATATTTAAATAAAAATTTAAACCCTTTAAAACCCAAGGTTTCCACTTGGTTTATAATTTTGTACTTAACTTTCAAGTTCTTAAATGTGTCTTATAATTAGTTTAAACTAACACTAATCATTTTTTAAATGAAAAAATCCCCAAAGTTTTTTAAAATATTTGTTTTTGGGGAAAGGTTTTTAAAGGGCGTTTTGGAATGCCCCACCAAAACAATAGCGTCTGTGATTCCCCCCCTCTTGTGCAGTGGGATTTTTATTTTATTTTAAGGGTTCCACTGGAAGGGGGTCAAACTCTGGCGTCCAGGAACCCCTCTAAAGAAAAGCCTCTGGCACCTGTACTTGTCTACACACCCAAGGCGGGTCAGGAAGACATTTTTTGCCTCGGATTCAAAAATTTATGTTTGAAGTTGTCAACACTGGGCAGCCATCATGGGTTTTGATCCCCGTTTTCTCTTCAGTAAGTCATCGTCCCATTTTCTTTTTATTTTGCATTTTAGCCTAAACTAACATATTTTTTAGTATGTGTGATATGATTAAGCTAACCACATTACACACACATAGACACACACACACACACACACACACACACACACACACACACACACACACACACACACACACACGCACACACACGCAAAGGTCTTTCACACACTCGTGTGTCTTCAGGAGCTCTGCAGTATTGCAAGGCTGCAATAAATAGGGGAAATTCTCTGAGGCAAGACAGGTGTCAGTGGCAACCCATGTCCCTCTCTGTACTCTATGTACCTCAGAGTACACAGTAAGGTACCACACAGACCTCGGGTAATGTCGCCCAGCAGACACTACGACCATACTTACCCGGAAAGTACTCTAGGACCTGGCCCTAAATCTGCACACTGCCGTAATATACTGGAATGAGACAGATGGAAGGGTAAAATATACCCAGTGAAGAGCAGGGATGCTGTGGGCACAATAAGAGAACACTGTATCAACATTCGTGGCCCCAGATTATTCAACATCTTACCAGAAGATATCAGAAACACTACTGGAACAAGTGTACAAGTCTTCAAGGGGAAACTGGACAAGTATGTTCGCCAGGTGGCAGATCAACCAGGCTGTGATGGATGTGTGGACCAGCGGGTCACCAGCAACAACACCCTGGTTGACCAGTCTAGAACCAGACGAGCCTGGCCCATGGCCGGGCTCCAGGAGTAGAATCTGGAAACACATCAAAAACTGTGGCTATGTTGGTACATCAATATCAACATTGATGCACAGTGCACAGGTTCGAGTCCTCCTGAGGTCTGAGACAATATTTATATTAATAAATTCTGGTTTGCAATTCGTATAATGATCAAAGTGTTGCAGAGTCACGTTGCAACATGTCTGCAACACGTCTTACTCATGTTAACATTAATATTAAGTCTGATGTCTGGCATCTGTTTAAGTCGTATCATGTACTGCTAGGAATAAATATTATTAAGTCATTTTCTGCTTCGTCCTTTACTCTGTCTCTCTCTTTCTCTCTCCTTCTGTACTCTCTCTCTCTCTCTCTCTCTCGATCTCTCTCTCTCTCTCTCTCCTCCTCTCTCTCTCTCTCTCCTCCTCTCTCTCTCTCTCTCTCTCTCTCACACACACACAAACATTAAACACGTTGATATAATAGCAGTTCAACCAGGCTTTAGCTCTGATCTGTCGGTTTTGGTAGACCTACCTTTGAGGTTCCTAGGCCTCTTGATCTAAGAAATACAGCCTATCCTCTACTTGGCATTACGAATCACGGACACGGACAGTTAATATTGGTGAAATCTATCCAACAGTATGTTTGTGTGGGGCTGTAAGCTACAGTACTCAACACAATCTTTGTTTACCAGAGCCAAGGACACAGCCAGGAGCCAGGAGCCAAGGACACAGCCAGGGGCCAGGAGCCAAGGACACAGCCAGGAGCCAGGAGCCAAGGACACAGCCAGGAGCCAAGGACACAGCCAGGAGCCAGGAGCCAAGGACACAGCCAGGAGCCAGGAGCCAAGGACACAGCCAGGGGCCAGGAGCCAAGGACACAGCCAGGAGCCAGGAGCCAAGGACACAGCCAGGGGCCAGGAGCCAAGGACACAGCCAGGGCGGAGCCAAGGACACAGCCAGGGCCAGGAGCCAAGGACACAGCCAGGGGCCAGGAGCCAAGGACACAGCCAGGAGCCAGGAGCCAAGGACACAGCCAGGAGCCAAGGACACAGCCAGGAGCCAAGGACACAGCCAGGGGCCAGGAGCCAAGGACACAGCCAGGGGCCAGGAGCCAAGGACACAGCCAGGAGCCAGGAGCCAAGGACAGCCAGGGCCAGGAGCCAAGGACACAGCCAGGAGCCAGGAGCCAAGGACACACCAGGGGCCAGGAGCCAAGGACACAGCCAGGGGCCAGACCAAGGACACAGCCAGGGGCCAGGAGCCAAGGACACAGCCAGGGAGCGGGCCAGGAGCCAAGGACACAGCCAGGGGCCAGGAGCCAAGGACACAGCCAGGGGCCAGGAGCCAAGGACACAGCCAGGGGCCAGGAGCCAAGGACACAGCCAGGGGCCAGGAGCCAAGGACACAGCCAGGGGCCAGGAGCCAAGGACACAGCCAGGGCCAGGAGCCAAGGACACAGCCAGGGGCCAGGAGCCAAGGACACAGCCAGGGGCCAGGAGCCAAGGACACAGCCAGGAGCCAGGAGCCAAGGACACAGCCAGGGGCCAGGAGCCAAGGACACAGCCAGGGCCAGGAGCCAAGGACACAGCCAGGGGCCAGGAGCCAAGGACACAGCCAGGGGCCAGGAGCCAAGGACACAGCCAGGGCCAGGAGCCAAGGACACAGCCAGGGGCCAGGAGCCAAGGACACAGCCAGGGGCCAGGAGCCAAGGACACAGCCAGGAGCCAAGGACACAGCCAGGGGCCAGGAGCCAAGGACACAGCCAGGGGCCAGGAGCCAAGGACACAGCCAGGGCCAGGAGCCAAGGACACACAGCCAGGGCCAGGAGCCAAGGACACAGCCAGGGGCCAGGAGCCAAGGACACAGCCAGGGGCCAGGAGCCAAGGACACAGCCAGGGGCCAGGAGCCAAGGACACAGCCAGGGGCCAGGAGCCAAGGACACAGCCAGGGGCCAGGAGCCAAGGACACAGCCAGGGGCCAGGAGCCAAGGACACAGCCAGGGGCCAGGAGCCAAGGACACAGCCAGGGGCCAAGGACACAGCCAGGAGCCAAGGACACAGCCAGGGGCCAGGAGCCAAGGACACAGCCAGGAGCCAAGGACACAGCCAGGAGCCAAGGACACAGCCAGGGGCCAGGAGCCAAGGACACATCCAGGGGCCAGGAGCCAAGGACACATCCAGGGGCCAGGAGCCAAGGACACAGCCAGGGGCCAGGAGCCAAGGACACAGCCAGGGGCCAGGAGCCAAGGACACAGCCAGGGGCCAGGAGCCAAGGACACATCCAGGGGCCAGGAGCCAAGGACACAGCCAGGGGCCAGGAGCCAAGGACACAGCCAGGGGCCAGGAGCCAAGGACACATCCAGGGGCCAGGAGCCAAGGACACAGCCAGGGGCCAGGAGCCAAGGACACAGCCAGGGGCCAGGAGCCAAGGACACAAGCCAGGGGCCAGGAGCCAAGGACACAGCCAGGGGCCAGGAGCCAAGGACACAGCCAGGGGCCAGGAGCCAAGGACACAGCCAGGGGCCAGGAGCCAAGGACACAGCCAGGGGCCAGGAGCCAAGGACACAGCCAGGGGCCAGGAGCCAAGGACACAGCCAGGGGCCAGGAGCCAAGGACACAGCCAGGGGCCAGGAGCCAAGGACACAGCCAGGGGCCAGGAGCCAAGGACACAGCCAGGAGCCAGGAGCCAAGGACACAGCCAGGAGCCAGGAGCCAAGGACACAGCCAGGGGCCAGGAGCCAAGGACACAGCCAGGGGCCAGGAGCCAAGGACACAGCCAGGGGCCAGGAGCCAAGGACACAGCCAGGGGCCAGGAGCCAAGGACACAGCCAGGGGCCAGGAGCCAAGGACACAGCCAGGGGCCAGGAGCCAAGGACACAGTCAGGGGCCAGGAGCCAAGGACACAGCCAGGGGCCAGGAGCCAAGGACACAGCCAGGGGCCAGGAGCCAAGGACACAGCCAGGGGCCAGGAGCCAAGGACACAGCCAGGGGCCAGGAGCCAAGGACACAGCCAGGGCCAGGAGCCAAGGACACAGCCAGGGGCCAGGAGCCAAGGACACAGTCAGGGGCCAGGAGCCAAGGACACAGCCAGGGGCCAGGAGCCAAGGACACAGCCAGGGGCCAGGAGCCAAGGACACAGCCAGGGGCCAGGAGCCAAGGACACAGCCAGGAGCCGGGAAAGCCAAGGACACAGCCAGGAGCCAGGAGCCAAGGACACAGCCAGGGGCCAGGAGCCAAGGACACAGCCAGGGGCCAGGACCCAAGGGGACACACCAGGGGCCAGGAGCCAAGGACACAGCCAGGAGCCAGGAGCCAAGGACACAGCCAGGGGCCAGGAGCCAAGGACACAGCCAGGGGCCAGGAGCCAAGGACACAGCCAGGGGCCAGGAGCCAAGGACACAGCCAGGGGCCAGGAGCCAAGGACACAGCCAGGGGCCAGGAGCCAAGGACACATCCAGGGGCCAGGAGCCAAGGACACAGCCAGGGGCCAGGAGCCAAGGACACAGCCAGGGGCCAGGAGCCAAGGACACAGCCAGGGGCCAGGAGCCAAGGACACAGCCAGGGGCCAGGAGCCAAGGACACAGCCAGGGGCCAGGAGCCAAGGACACAGCCAGGGGCCAGGAGCCAAGGACACAGCCAGGGCCAGGAGCCAAGGACACAGCCAGGGGCCAGGAGCCAAGGACACAGCCAGGGGCCAGGAGCCAAGGACACAGCCAGGGGCCAGGAGCCAAGGACACAGCCAGGGGCCAGGAGCCAAGGACACAGCCAGGGGCCAGGAGCCAAGGACACAGCCAGGGGCCAGGAGCCAAGGACACATCCAGGGGCCAGGAGCCAAGGACACAGCCAGGGGCCAGGAGCCAAGGACACAGCCAGGGCCAGGAGCCAAGGACACAGCCAGGGGCTAGGAGCCAAGGACACAGCCAGGGGCCAGGAGCCAAGGACACAGCCGGGGGCCAGGAGCCAAGGACACAGCCAGGGGCCAGGAGCCAAGGACACAGCCAGGGGCCAGGAGCCAAGGACACAGCCAGGGGCCAGGAGCCAAGGACACAGCCAGGGGCCAGGAGCCAAGGACACAGCCAGGGGCCAGGAGCCAAGGACACAGCCAGGGGCCAGGAGCCAAGGACACAGCCAGGGGCCAGGAGCCAAGGACACAGCCAGGGGCTAGGAGCCAAGGACACAGCCAGGGGCCAGGAGCCAAGGACACAGCCAGGGGCCAGGAGCCAAGGACACAGCCAGGGGCCAGGAGCCAAGGACACAGCCAGGGGCCAGGAGCCAAGGACACAGCCAGGGGCCAGGAGCCAAGGACACAGCCAGGGGCCAGGAGCCAAGAACACAGCCAGGGCCAGGAGCCAAGGACACAGCCAGGGGCCAGGAGCCAAGGACACAGCCAGGGGCCAGGAGCCAAGGACACAGCCAGGGGCCAGGAGCCAAGGACACAGCCAGGGGCCAGGAGCCAAGGACACAGCCAGGGGCCAGGAGCCAAGGACACAGCCAGAGGCCAGGAGCCAAAGACACAGCCAGGGGCCAGGAGCCAAGGACACAGCCAGAGGCCAGGAGCCAAGGACACAGCCAGAGGCCAGGAGCCAAGGACACAGCCAGGGGCCAGGAGCCAAGGACACAGCCAGGGGCCAGGAGCCAAGGACACAGCCAGGGGCCAGGAGCCAAGGACACAGCCAGAGGCCAGGAGCCAAGGACACAGCCAGAGGCCAGGAGCCAAGGACACAGCCAGAGGCCAGGAGCCAAAGACACAGCCAGGGGCCAGGAGCCAAGGACACAGCCAGAGGCCAGGAGCCAAGGACACAGCCAGAGGCCAGGAGCCAAGGACACAGCCAGGGGCCAGGAGCCAAGGACACAGCCAGGGCCAGGAGCCAAGGACACAGCCAGGGGCCAGGAGCCAAGGACACAGCCAGAGTCCAGGAGCCAAGGACACAGCCAGAGGCCAGGAGCCAAAGACACAGCCAGGGGCTAGGAGCCAAGGACACAGCCAGGGGCCAGGAGCCAAGGACACAGCCAGGGGCTAGGAGCCAAGGACACAGCCAGGGGCCAGGAGCCAAGGACACAGCCAGGGGCCAGGAGCCAAGGACACAGCCAGGGGCCAGGAGCCAAGGACACAGCCAGGGGCCAGGAGCCAAGGACACAGCCAGGGGCCAGGAGCCAAGGACACAGCCAGGGGCCAGGAGCCAAGGACACAGCCAGGGCCAGGAGCCAAGGACACATCCAGGGGCCAGGAGCCAAGGACACAGCCAGGGGCCAGGAGCCAAGGACACAGCCAGGGGCCAGGAGCCAAGGACACAGCCAGGAGCCAGGATTCTAACCCAGTATCTTGCCTCTAGCAAGATACTTCCTTGGCCTCTTAAGACAGTATCTCAGTTTCTTAACAAGAAAGGTGTACAAGAATGGTACACAATACCGACAAGATCTAGAATTAGACACATGTTCAGTATCTGGGTATATTGATTTGTAGACCGTTTTGTTTTCTTATTATCAATACATACACATAATGTGAAGACTGTAGAACTACACACAGAAGGCGAGGTAATCAGTCCCACAGTCTTGGTGATGAGCACCAACTCCAAGAGTGAGGGACTGATAACCTCACCTGTATATACCTCTTCAGTCGTCACATTATGGCCGTGTATTGACAGTCACTCGATGGCAGAACGTCTACAAATCAAGACACCTGGATATTCCACATGACAGTATCTTGCTATCTTGGTCCATTAACAAGATAGTATCTTGGTCCATTAACAAGATAGTATCTTGGTCCATTAACAAGATAGTATCTTGGTCCATTAACAAGATAGTATCTTGGTCTATTAACAAGATAGTATCTTGGTCCATTAACAAGATAGTATCTTGGTCCATTAACAAGATAGTATCTTGGTCCATTAACAAGATAGTATCTTGGTCCATTAACAAGATAGTATCTTAGTACTGTTAGTTACTGTTTTATACAGGTATGTAAGGTGAGGCAGAGAATGGCCCTTTTAACACAAAATTTAACACTTTTAATGCAAAAACCATAAATTTTAACAACAGCGATGGTTTTCCAGGGAATTATCTTCCTGATGGGTTAACTGGTTTAATTTTCTACATATAAAAACGAATATTGGCTTACTGTCCCAATATGAGTAAATTGTTCTGTTGTCTAGTAGAGATAAAGACACTAAAAAATTTTCAGATGTCAGCCGTTAATAGCCAAAAGAGTGACCCCATCCCCTACACCTCCCGGCCCTGTGTTTTTTGTATTATGATCTTGGAAGCGTTAAACCCTTGTGGGCTATTTGCTAATGAAGTTTGTTCTCAGGCGTTCTTTTTAGATCAAAACCTGTTTCAGACTCTCCCTCTGTGTGTGTTGTACCTCACAGACCCTCCACAACCTCTCCCTGTGTGTGTATTGTACCTTGCAGACCCTGTCACAGCCTCTCCCTGTGTGTGTATTGTACCTTGCAGACCCTGTCACAGCCTCTCCCTGTGTGTGTATTGTACCTTGCAGACCCTGTCACAGCCTCTCCCTGTGTCTGTATTGTACCTCACAGACCCTGCCACAACCTCTCCCTGTGTGTGTATTGTACCTCGCAGACCCTGTCACAGCCTCTCCCTGTGTGTGTATTGTACCTTGCAGACCCTGTCACAGCCTCTCCCTGTGTCTGTATTGTATCTTGCAGACCCTGCCACAACTTCTCCCTGTGTGTGTTGCATCATGCAGACACTGTCACAACCTCTCCCTGTGTCTGTGTTCCATCACCCAGAATGCCACATTCTAAGCACCTGTTTAACTGTATCACAAACTTCAACAGGTAACAAGAAGATGGAGTACAAGGCTCGACAGTGGCACGAGAAGTGTTTCTGCTGTTGTGTGTGCAAGACTCCCATTGGTACCAAGAGCTTCATCCCCAGGGACCTGGAGATATACTGCGCTGCTTGCTATGAGGAGAAGTTTGCTACACGTTGTGTCAAGTGTAGCAAGGTAATTATTATTAGTAGTATTAGTAATGATTACAGTCATGCACCTGATAGTGACATTTCAGTCAACGGTGGGCACGGCATATATGTTGGTGGCCCCGTTAGATTATACTGCACGGCAAGTTGTTTAAAAGTATAGCACATACACTTATATACAATACATAATACAGTGGACCCCTGCTTAACGATCACCTCCGAATGCGACCAATTATGTAAGTGTATTTATGTAAGTGCGTTTGTACGTGTATGTTTGGGGGTCTGAAATGGACTAATCTACTTCACAATATTCCTTATGGGAACAAATTCGGTCAGTACTGGCACCTGAACATACTTCTGGAGTGAAAAAATATCGTTAACCGGGGGTCCACTGTACGTGATAATGATAATTAACAATTATGTTACTGGTCTTTGTATTTACCATACAGCCTCTCCTCACTTAGCGACGTACTCGTTTACCGACGCCTCAGACTTACGACAAGCTCTCTGACCAGTACTCACACCTAAATAATGTATATTAGAGCTGATTTCCTCTATTCTGTTTATTACAATATACAGTACACTACTGTATAAACATTTAAAAATATACCAGAAATATTATAAATGGTCCAAAGGTGACATTAAAACAATATCAAAGATGGCTGACACAACCAGATGTACCTGGAGTTCATTACCTTTGTAACTTGCTCAGCTATTATAACTTTGGGGTCTAGTTCCTGGACCCATTATGTACCTCTGTAATCTTTTAACTACCACCCACAGGATGGATATGGGGTACATGATAAACATATTAAATTAACACAAACCCACTACCATTATAGTATGCTCCTCACTTAGCGACGAATTTGTTTACCAACGTAGGAACGCAACTCCGTCGTTAAGTGAGGAGAGGCGGTATTGTACGTTATTGAAAAATTCCTGAGGCTATAAATTGACATGGTAGAATTAATAGAATTAATATTTTGATTAATTGCTTTCTACAGTTGTGAAAAACACACTACATTAATTTTTATTGAATTTTAGCTTAGAACAAAAAAATCTTAATCTAAATTTTTTTATATACATTGATACTCCGTTTTGTGAATCAGGTTGTTAAAACAGGTTCATAATGACTTCTGTAGGTACCTAGACTGTTCATACTTACTCTTGCAGGTACCTAGACTGTTCATACTTACTCTTGCAGGTACCTAGACTGTTCATACTTACTCTTGCAGGTACATAGACTGTTCATACTTACTCTTGCAGGTACCTAAACTGTTCATACTTACTCTTGCAGGTACCTAGACTGTTCATACTTACTCTTGCAGGTACCTAGACTGTTCATACTTACTCTTGCAGGTACCTAGATTGTTCATACTTACTCTTGCAGGTACCTAGATTGTTCATACTTACTCTTGCAGGTACCTAGATTGTTCATACTTACTCTTGCAGGTACCTAGACTGTTCATACTTACTCTTGCAGGTACCTAGATTGTTCATACTTAGTCTTGCAGGTACCTAGATTGTTCATACTTACTCTTGCAGGTACCTAGACTGTTCATACTTACTCTTGCAGGTACCTAGATTGTTCATACTTACTCTTGCAGGTACCTAGATTGTTCATACTTACTCTTGCAGGTACCTAGATTGTTCATACTTACTCTTGCAGGTACCTAGATTGTTCATACTTACTCTTGCAGGTACCTAGATTGTTCATACTTACTCTTGCAGGTACCTAGACTGTTCATACTTACTCTTGCAGGTACCTAGATTGTTCATACTTACTCTTGCAGGTACCTAGATTGTTCATACTTACTCTTGCAGGTACCTAGACTGTTCATACTTACTCTTGCAGGTACCTAGACTGTTCATACTTACTCTTGCAGGTACCTAGATTGTTCATACTTACTCTTGCAGGTACCTAGACTGTTCATATTTACTCTTGCAGGTACCTAGACTGTTCATACTTACTCTTGCAGGTACCTAGACTGTTCATACTTACTCTTGCAGGTACCTAGACTGTTCATACTTACTCTTGCAGGTACCTAGACTGTTCATACTTACTCTTGCAGGTACCTAGACTGTTCATATTTACTCTTGCAGGTACCTAGATTGTTCATACTTACTCTTGCAGGTACCTAGATTGTTCATACTTACTCTTGCAGGTACCTAGACTGTTCATACTTACTCTTGCAGGTACCTAGATTGTTCATACTTACTCTTGCAGGTACCTAGACTGTTCATACTTACTCTTGCAGGTACCTAGACTGTTCATACTTACTCTTGCAGGTACCTAGATTGTTCATACTTACTCTTGCAGGTACCTAGACTGTTCATATTTACTCTTGCAGGTACCTAGACTGTTCATACTTACTCTTGCAGGTACCTAGACTGTTCATACTTACTCTTGCAGGTACCTAAACTGTTCATACTTACTCTTGCAGGTACCTAGACTGTTCATACTTACTCTTGCAGGTACCTAGACTGTTCATACTTACTCTTGCAGGTACCTAGACTGTTCATACTTACTCTTGCAGGTACCTAGATTGTTCATACTTACTCTTGCAGGTACCTAGACTGTTCATACTTACTCTTGCAGGTACCTAGATTGTTCATACTTACTCTTGCAGGTACCTAGACTGTTCATACTTACTCTTGCAGGTACCTAGACTGTTCATACTTACTCTTGCAGGTACCTAGACTGTTCATATTTACTCTTGCAGGTACCTAGACTGTTCATACTTACTCTTGCAGGTACCTAGACTGTTCATACTTACTCTTGCAGGTACCTAGACTGTTCATACTTACTCTTGCAGGTACCTAGACTGTTCATACTTACCTTGCAGGTACCTAGATTGTTCATACTTACTCTTGCAGGTACCTAGACTGTTCATACTTACTCTTGCAGGTACCTAGACTGTTCATACTTACTCTTGCAGGTACCTAGACTGTTCATACTTACTCTTGCAGGTACCTAGACTGTTCATACTTACTCTTGCAGGTACCTAGATTGTTCATAATAACTCCTGCAGGTACCTAGATCATTCATAATGACTCCTGCAGGTACCTACATTGTTCATAATGACTCCTGCAGGTACTTAGATCATTCATAATGACTCCTGCAGGTACCTACATTGTTCATAATGACTCCTGCAGGCACCTAGATCATTCATAATGACTCCTGCAGGTACCTACATTGTTCATAATGACTCCTGCAGGTACCTAGATCGTTCATAATGACTCCTGCAGGTACTTAGATCGTTCATAATTACTCCTGCAGGTACCTAGATCGTTCATAATGACTCCTGCAGGTACCTACATTGTTCATAATGACTCCTGCAGGTACCTAGATCGTTCATAATGACTCCTGCAGGTACCTAGATCATTCATAATGACTCCTGCAGGTACCTACATTGTTCATAATGACTCCTGCAGGTACCTAGATCGTTCATAATGACTCCTGCAGGTACTTAGATCGTTCATAATTACTCCTGCAGGTACCTAGATCGTTCATAATGACTCCTGCAGGTACCTACATTGTTCATAATGACTCCTGCAGGTACCTACATTGTTCATAATGACTCCTGCAGGTACCTACATTGTTCATAATGACTCCTGCAGGTACCTACATTGTTCATAATAACTCCTGCAGGTACCTACATTGTTCATAATAACTCCTGCAGGTACCTACATTGTTCATAATAACTCCTGCAGGTACCTACATTGTTCATAATTACTTCTAGATTGTTTACACGACATTTCTACACAATTATATATTTGTATAAGAGTGGTACCCAATACCAACAACATGATACTTAGACACGCGTGCGACATCTGGGTATCTTTACTGCAGACGTTTCACCATCCAGTGGCTTGATCCATACAAATTCTAGGGTGTAATTTGAAGACAGTAGATCTATATGAGGTAATCTGTCCCTCAACCTTGGAGTTGGCGTGAAGAGCACCGTAGTCGTGACGATTCAGAATCTTCACGACTACGGTGCTCTCCCCACCAACTCTAAGGTTGAGGGACTGATTACCTCATCTTTTATATATACTTCTACTGTGTTCAGATTATGTCCTAGAATTTGTGTTGATAAAGCCACTGGATGGAGAAACGTCTACGATAAAGATACCAGATGTTGCACATGTGTCTTAATTTTCTAAATAAAATTGCTTACCCTTGTTCACATCACCCTCCATTCTTCTCTTTATTTGTATTGTATTATATTCAAGGAGAATACCATACTAAAATGTGACGAGAAAGGAGGAAAAAGCCACAACACCGAGAGTACCTAGAGTCAGTACCTGACCAACCGGGCTGTGGTTTGTATGTCAGTTTGTGTGCGGCCAGCAGTAATGTGGTCAGTGATGTGACAGTGACATGGCCAGTGACATGACAGTGACGTGGTCACGTCAGGCGAAGAAATACATCACATAGTTCATGGTTCCCTCATATTAGTGGTACATAATGTGTCCAGGAACTGTACCTCAACATTACAGAGGTACATAATGGGTCCAGGGACTGTACCTCAACATTACAGAGGTACATAATGGGTCCAGGGACTGTACCTCAACATTACAGAGGTACATAATGGGTCCAGGGACTGTACCTCAACATTACAGAGGTACATAATGGGTCCAGGAACTGTACCTCAACATTACAGAGGTACATAATGGGTCCAGGGACTGTACCTCAACATTACAGAGGTACATAATGTGTCCAGGGACTGTACCTCAACATTACAGAGGTACATAATGTGTCCAGGGACTGGACACATTACCTGCTGTATAAGCAGGGTCCTCCAGTACAGCAGTAGCCTGGAGCCTAACCTCCTGTATAAGCAGGGTCCTCCTGTACAGCAGTAGCCTGGAGCCTAACCTACTGTATAAGCAGGGTCCTCCTGTACAGCAGTAGCCTGGAGCCTAACCTGCTGTATAAGCAGGGTCCTCCTGTACAGCAGTAGCCTGGAGCCTAACCTGCTGTATAAGCAGGGTCCTCCTGTACAGCAGTAGCCTGGTACTTAACCTACTGTATAAGCAGGGTCCTCCTGTACAGCAGTAGCCTGGTACTTAACCTACTGTATAAGCAGGGTCCTCCTGTACAGCAGTAGCCTGGTACTTAACCTGCTGTATAAGCAGGGTCCTCCTGTACAGCAGTAGCCTGGTACTTAACCTACTGTATAAGCAGGGTCCTCCTGTACAGCAGTAGCCTGGTACTTAACCTACTGTATAAGCAGGGTCCTCCTGTACAGCAGTAGCCTGGTACTTAACCTACTGTATAAGCAGAGTCCTCCTGTACAGCAGTAGCCTGGTACTTAACCTGCTGTATAAGCAGGGTCCTCCTGTACAGCAGTAGCCTGGTACTTAACCTGCTGTATAAGCAGGGTCCTCCTGTACAGCAGTAGCCTGGTACTTAACCTGCTGTATAAGCACGGTCCTCCTGTACAGCAGTAGCCTGGTACTTAACCTGCTGTATAAGCAGGGTCCTCCTGTACAGCAGTAGCCTGGTACTTAACCTGCTGTATAAGCAGGGTCCTCCTGTACTAGTCTATTGTCCAGATATTAACCTCTATGGTCACTGCTTTCAGATCATCACTTCCGGGGGCGTGACATACAAGAACGAACCCTGGCACCGAGAGTGCTTCACGTGCACCAACTGCAACGCTTCCCTGGCCGGCCAACGCTTCACCTCCAGGGATGACAAGCCTTATTGTGCCGACTGCTTCGGCGAGTTGTTTGCCAAGCGCTGCACTGCCTGTGCCAAGCCTATCACAGGTGAGAAGTGAACGTCAATTTCAGAACACAGTTCCGTTGACAGGTACTGTCAACCAGTATGGCGCAAAAAAATATGACTCAAAAAGTTTTGCATACACTGTGTGTTTTAATAAATCAAACCTACTAAAGCATACGGCATACAAAGCATTTTTACGAAGAAATTCTCTCTTCTATGAAAGAGTCGGTATTAACAGATAAATAATATTTTTGACAGTCCACTTGGTAACTTTTTAAACATGGCAAAACAACGGATTCAAAACAGTGAAATTCAGATTAGAAAGTACAGTGGACTCCCACCTTACGATATTATTTTATTCCAGAAGTCTGTTCAGGTGCCGTTACCGACTGAATTTGGTCCCATAAGAAATACACATTGTGAATTAGATTAGTCTGTTTCAGACCCCCAAACATACACGTACAAAAGCATTTACATAAATACACTTGCATAATTGGTCGAGTTGGGAGCTGATCGTAAGGCGGGGGTCCACTGTATATAGGAAGGTACTGGTTTAGCAGGAGATGAATGGGAACACACTGCCAAGTAGTGTCACTTGAAGTTAATGCCTTTGGTAGCTTTAAAAATAAGTTAGAGAAATGTATGGTAGGGTGTTAGTAGAACAGTGCATAAGTGTTGGCAAAGCTAACAGAATTCTTGGTTTCATATCTAGAAGTATAAATAATAGAAGTCCCCAGGTTGTTCTTCAACTCTATATATCCTTGGTTAGGCCTCATTTAGACTATGCTGCTCAGTTCTGGTCACTGTATTACAGAATGGTGCTAGTACTGGTACTAGTACTGGTACTAGTATTACTATGCTGCACAGTTCTGGTCACCGTATTACAGAATGGATATAAATTCTCTGGAAAATGTACAAAGGAGGATGACAAAGTTGATCCCATGTATCAGAAATCTTCCCTATGAGGATAGACTGAGGCCCTGAATCTGCACTCTCTCGAAAGGCGTAGAATTAGGGGGGATATGATCGAGGTGTATAAATGGAAAACAGGAATAAATAAAGGGGATGTAAATAGCGTACTGAAAATTTCCAGTCAAGACAGGACTTGTAGCAATGGTTTCAAGTTGGAAAAATTAAGATTCAGAAAGGATATAGGAAAGCACTGGTTTGGTAATAGAGTTGTGGATGAGTGGAACAAACTCCAGAGTACCGTCATAGACGCTAAGACGTTGTGTAGTTTTAAAAATAGGTTGGATAAATACATGAGTGGGTGTGGGTGGGTGTGAGTTGGACCTGACTAGCTTGGGCTACTAGGTCTGGTGCCGTGCTCCTTCCTTAAGTGGAAGTGACCTGACTAGGTGGTCATTGTTCTAGGCCGGGGGGTGACATGGACCTGCTTCACACGGGTCAGTAGGCCTGTTGCAGTGTTCCTTCTTTCTTATGTTATGTTCTTATGTATATTGGAGGTTATACAGCATTGAAAAATGTGAATGGTTGAGAGGGGGGGAGGTTGTCTGGTTTGATTTTAAGATAATGGTAATTCCAGTTCCTTAAATCAAAAGTTTTTCAGTGACATCAAGACCGCCTCCTGGATGGGCCCTTTCCTTCATAATGAAATGTCAGTAGGTGTCGTCGGGGTTCGTTGGAGATTAGATGGTTATAGTTAAACACACTTGTTGGATGGGAACACTTATATTATCAGACTGTGGTAAAGGGAGGCCCAGCGCCTGCCTGTTGCTGCTCGGTAGGTCTAACTGGAACTGAGAGAGTTACAGAGGCTCTCACGCACACATGCGCATCATGTGACATCACACAAACTAGTCCCTAGGCCTAGCAAGGGATCGTGTATGTAAAACATATGGATGGTGCTAACTATGGTACTCAGATAAGCTATACAACACATGTAGGGATCAGCAACTATGCTGACAGCTCAGTCATGTTATGTATGTCGTCTCGACATACAATACTGTGCTATAGGCTGATCAGGCAGGTGGCTCTGGGCTGATTCTATACAATAACAAAGACATATATAACTTAGAACTAATGGATGATATCATAATGTTTTAATATACTGGGTTTTAATGTAAAGGGTGTTAACATAATGAGTTGTAAAGTAAAGCATTAAGAATTATAAGAACAAATCGTGGTATAATAAAGGATAGACTTGATCGATCAATCTGTATTCATGTACTCGACGGATTCTGAGGAAGAAAAATTATGTTTACAAAAGTGAAAGTAATTAACAGCAAAGGCAAATCAGAATTCGGAGGGAACGTGAACACAAAAATTTCTGAAAAACTGATCAGCTAATAACAAAACACACAGTTAACAATTTCAATCTTCCAAGGCCCCTCACCTCTCAAAGTAACCTAAAATGCTTTTATTTTGCCACACTGGACATATTCCACCATGGTAGTGTGACCTGGAGGTTATTACATTCACCATCATTCATTTAATAGTTTAGTTGTCACAAGTGAACAGACATCACACCTCGACCCTTGCAAATACAATATCTGCAGTGATCCTTCACAGTACAACCGCTTCCACCTTCAGAAGTCAAGTCTTGCTAACCGCTTTCCTTGAAAATTAGTGGTTCTTAAGTCTTCTATTTTTTTTTTTTTTTTTTACAATGAAAGAGGCATTTCCTAACAAAAATCCATTGTACAGTGAACCCCCGCTTTAACGATCACCTCCAAATGCGACCAATTATGTAAGTGTATTTATGTAAGTGCGTTTGTACGTGTATGTTTGGGGGTCTGAAATGGACTAATCTACTTCACAATATTCTTATGGGAACAAATTCGGTCAGTACTGGCACCTGAACATACTACTGGAATGAAAAAAGTTCGTTAACCGGGGGTCCACTGTATTGCAAAACGAATATAGGAAGAAACACAAGAAGTAGGCTTTAGAAGTCACTATAAATTGCCAAGTACTCACAGCACATTTCTATTGCAGGCATCGGCGGCACTCGCTTCATCTCGTTCGAGGACAGACACTGGCACAACGACTGCTTCATCTGCGCCGAGTGCAAGGGATCCCTGGTGGGCAAGGGCTTCATCACAGATGGGGCAGACATCCTCTGTCCTGAGTGTGCCAAGCAGAAACTTATGTAAAGGACTCGTCTCGCAGTGTTACCATAGTTACTCATGATGTGGTCAGCTTCAGCTGAAACCAAGCTTAATCAAGATTCCTTAACTTGGTAAATGTTACAGCTTATTACAAGTAACTTTTGAAATTGTATAAGGATACAAAACAATGAGTAACCCACTTGTTTCTATTTTGTTATAGAATTTGAAAAAGTTACTAATAAATAGTATATCATTGGTTTAACTTCAAGAAACAAAGACGATCTAAACGAACTTCATTGCCAATTTCAGTTTGCGAGAAATTGTGAAGAGTGTAGAGCTTTCCTTCCAGTCATTGTTATGCCATAAATACTGAAGACAATTTGCCATTAACGGTAACACTGATTATAAAGTGCCTAAATTCATACATTCTTTTGCTTTACAAGTGAAGCAGCACCGAGGTTAAGCACCGCACTATAAAAGCAACTCTGCGCTTAGCCGAGTTACGGAAGTTTAGCCGGAGTGGTGTTTCACGCATCCCACCAGGCACGTGACATTGCTCCAACAATGTTGTGTGCTTGGTGGGCCCTGACCTGCATGCTTGAGAGTACTGCAGCTTATAAATACCAACAAAACTGTGCTTGCATATTTGGGACACGCCTGCAAGATATCTGGTGCCATTCACAAGTGACGGCTGATGGAATTAAAATTTTGGTTTAAAGTCCGGTTTGGATTCTATTCCTTGCAGAGTTTGAGTTGCTTGATTGGTTAAGTAATCCAGATCTTTTCAGTCATTGAATAGAATTTAATCTTTCTTATGCAAATGATTACATCCCACTGGCTTGCTTTCTAGAATGGTGCCATGAGTGCCATTAGAATGGCACTATGATTAAAACAATGACAATTTATATTGTAGTATATAAATGTTATATATATATCATGACAAGATTTATTATAGATGCAGATTGAGGCACTTTATCTTAATATCAATAATAACTTTGGTAAAGTTAAATTTTAAATGTTGTAATGTTAAGTCTTATTCTTGAGGTCCACTGGGCGTAAATGCGTAAATTTATTTTTAAGAGCTTTTGTTGGCCACTTGGTGACTTATCAGTAGGGGAGAGTTTCCATAAAATTAACTTCTTTCACTGTTACATACTGTATTTAACTGTAGACACTAAAATTATTTAAAGAACAATACCACGTGTCTAAGCAATTTATTTTAAGGACGAGATACCAATGTTTATTAAGATAGACTAACCGTGTTGCCTTACTATCATTGAAATTGTTTATATGGTTGTCACTGCCATTGTTATGTTTACTCTTAACCTATTATTAATGAAGTCGAAAATGCATATTTATTGCTCGAGGATGGAAGCTGCGCTGAAGTAAGTTTCATCGTAACGAAGCAATAATTGTGTTATTTTTGTCACAAGCTTAGTCGTCCCCACCCACTCCTCCCCTAGCAGCAGCTCGGCCATTTTGAGAGTCGTTTATGCAAGATGACAGTTGAGCTGCAAGCACAAGTCACTCTCTGGGCTGCTACAAGCTACCACTTCCCCAACACCACGAACCTCACGCTGGAGCGCAGCGATACACTCAGACTCGTCAGTAACTCCTTAGTCGCTCGATATGACCCGAGCATCAGTTTTCCACCGTAGCCGTTGCAGGGTTTAAATGATATGTGGAGTTTTTGATATTATTATTTTTACAATACACTTTTGTTGCTTGTAATTTTTCTTACAGTGAATTCTGACCTAACTTAGGGCTGGACTGTAGATTATTAGAGAAATGACCTTCTGTTAGCTGTGTTCGGTTCCCTGACTTAGAGTACCGAGGAGGCGGAGGCAGCAGGGTTGCGAACATGCTCCTGCTTCGCTAGCATTGTCCCTAACTTAATATATTATAGTATATTCTTGCATAGATTTATTCTTGACAGTTATGCATAGTTTATAGATGAACTACTCCATTGCAAGTGTCCTCAGGAGTTTTGTTAAATATCGACGTGTTTTGTGAAGATTCCCGCATCGAACTGCTACACACAGATCTATAGCAAAGAATCGTCATTAAATACAAATCTGTGTTGACAAATAAACTCTTAAGAACTTTGCAATTGGAGCTCCCAAGAACAATTTATAAGCTGAGTTATTTTTTTGTATATAATGAGATAATATACCTAGCTTGCTTAATAACAAGTGTATCGCTCATCAGAGCACTGATGCGCGGTAATTATAAAACACTGCTCTGTCGCTATGCGATTTTCTTCATTTGATTCAAATTCTCACTCATAGTGGTTTTTTAATTCATCAAAATTAATACAGTGTACTATAATCCTGCCAGATATGGAGTGTTATTCTAGTATCTATCTTCATTATTCCATTGTCCCGACGCATTATGGACGTACGAGTCTCGTCCGTAATTTCAGCGAATCATTTTTATTCAGCATTAGAATATATTTTGTGTTCAAATACGTTGTTTCGTTGAGTTTGTGGGACATCCACCGCTGCTTTCTCTTCACTGACTATTTTTAAATACAACAAAAATAATGATAAATCTTAAGCTTTAAGAGCGTAAGTTCCATGTGAAGTTTTCCGTCGACTCAGCATGGGTAACTGTGTTATTCTTTGACGCACATAAATCAATACTTATTTAGTAAAATTCCAAGAACATTTGTGAGCAAGTGTCCTAAGTAGCAGCAAGGGATTTTTTGTTAATTTAAGACGGCGTAGGATGTGTTATCACCGACAAGTTAAATTACGAGAGGGTCGGAACATATTGCAGTACTTTTAATGCATTAAAAGTCACCCCAGCCTTGTATATTAGTAGTATATAGATATCTGCTCCCTCCAACTATGAAAACTTCTTAAAGATCTGTTGTGTGTGACATCACAAACCCAACAGTTATGTTGTTTTGACCACCGTGTCTATATTTGTTGGTTCGACTATTAATTCGTTATCTAATATATCCAAAATTAAAGTTGCATCACGGCTATCGGAGAATTGTTTTACACAGGTTAGTTCGCGACAACCGCGAAGATACGGCCACAATCTTCACGACTAGGAACGCTTGTCTCGAGGCTCCTCATATCCTTTACACTTGTTTCATATTTTCTCATATATTATACCCTGTGGATTGATACCGTGAGAGGTGCTAGATGTGTGAGCTTCATGTTGGCCTGGTATAAGCTGGTGCACAAGATTACTAATGCTGATATAACCAACTCTGTAATAAATGTGTTACAGTGTATCTTACTCATTTCTCCTTTAATGCAGCCTAATATTTTAATGTGTTTGAGGAAGACTGCTAAACGTCTATGGATATGAGAAGTAATCAGGTTTGATCCAAGGTAAAGGGAAGCTAGCATCAATGTTTGGACCCCTCAAGGAAGGTTCCTTGATGTTGGTGAGGGGCTCTTGATTTAGGGAATTGGATCTGTGCTCCAGTTCCCCGAATTAAGCCTGAATGCCTTCCACATCCCCCCCCCCACCAGGTGCTATATAATCCTCCGGGTTTAGCGCTTCCCCCTTGATTATAATAATAATAATCAATGTTTGGATCAGTAACTTCTCACCAGCATCAAGGAACTTCCTTCGAAGTGACATTTGGTAGCAAACTTCTTTAAAAAAATGCACATAGGTACTCCACCAACCATTGCAACTTTTCTTCAGAAACTCCCCAAACAACCATGTCATTGGCAAGCAGCAGTGTTGTATGATCCTTGTGGGTTTAGCGCTTCTGATTGTAATAAAACAACCGACAAGCAGCAACTGATAACTCCCACTCTATATTTAATGTTATCTTTTAACAACACAATTCTCCCCGACAACCTGGTATTTACTTCCTTTCCAACCCCAAGTATAAATAACCCCAACTATAAATAACCCATTCTTTTTGATTATAATAATAATAATATAAATAACCCATGGTGATAACACATCATTCCTCTAGTTATGCTTTCACTGGGAAGTCCGTGTCATCCCTCATAAATAACCCTAACCTAACCCGCTATCCAAAAATCTTTAAAAACCCCATAAAACCCCACCAAACCCCAGTATAAAACATTTCAACATCTCAACACAAGTTCACTTCTGATCCATAAGCCCAGCAAAAAATCATCTCAATTCAGTAATGTGTTTCCTTCTATCAATTAATAACCCCAAAAAAAAACAGCCAATAAAGTCATGAAAACCACGTTGAAAACCGTTCCACTGTGTTTAACTCTAGTGTACATACATAGTCTAACAAACACATATATTATGTCCTTAATACTTGTCGTTGTACTTATCTATTCCATTTTTATTAAATAATAAGTATACAAAACCCCATTTCTATACATAATAACCCCTAGGGAAGGTTCCTGATGTTGGTGAGGGACTCAGATTTAGGGAATGGATCGTGCTTCCCAGTTTACCCCGAATTAAGCCTGAATGCCTTCCAAATCACCCCCAGGCGCTGTATAATCCTAACGGTTTACGCTTCCCCATTGATTATAATAATAATAATATAATATACATAATTAGAGCCCGCCATTATCATTTACCCCCGACACTCTGAAACCTGGTGATCTGATAGCCTGACATTCGAAGGAAGGAATACTGTAGTTTGTGGGTCAGTTGAATGTACATCAGTGCAATCTCTGGCAGAGACGTGATTTGAAAGTACATTTCCATCTTTTTAGGTCGCCCGCCTCGTGGGACGCCGGTTTTAAAAAATAATTGAAAACAGATAACCATACCTGAGGTTTCTCTTTGATGTTATCTTTGTAAGTAGCGGCAGGCTGATGTTACACCCGATGCCTCTGTGAAACATATCAACAATCTAAGATTAGTCCTGATTCGTTGTGTACTATCTTTCTCATTTTTTTATTAAAATAATATTACCAAAACCCCTTTCTATAATAATTAACCCCTCAGGGAAGGTTCCTTGATGTGGTGAGGGGCTCTCGATCTAGGGAATTGGATCTGTGCTCCGGTTCTCTGAATTGAGCCTGAATACCTTCCATCCCCCTCCCCCCATGTGCTGTTTAATCCTATGGGTTTAGTGCTTCCCCATGGTTATATTAATTCAACCTTAATGATTCCAGTCGACTGACCTGGGAATTATGGAAAAGTATTTGTAATCAACTTATACTTCACACTAAAGCACTAAACCCAGTGGCAAATCTACTGTGAAAATAATGAAACTTAAGCTTCAGGGCCCCTAATCCCAGAGGGGCCCCAGAAGCCAATTTAGTCCACATTGTTATAAAATTTTGGGTCTATGAGAAGGGGCCCCCATAACAGCTCAAGCTTCAGGGCCCCAAAAATGTAGGTCCCCCACTGACTAAACTTACAAGGATCATATAGAACATCAATAAGATAGTATTACTAATATACATGAAGTGCTGACTCCATGGGGGCCACAACACATCTGTACAGTAAGAAGTAACTGGGTTTCATCTGAGGAAGATGAGGGTAGCTCCCATGCCTTGGATGAAGAGGTCTTTGCCAGCATTATCCCAGTGAACAATTGAAAAGTGAATATAATGAAGAACCTCGCCGAAGAGTAACGACAAAATCTCAAAACTCTAACCCGAGTCCAGGTGATACCCGACTTAGGATGGAGTTATGTTCTGACGAATCCATCGTAAGTTGAACATGAATACAATATGCTAGATAAATAAATAAGTACTGCCACTGAATAGGTAAATAAATACTGTAACTAAACACCAGTAATAAAAAGTCAATAAAGGAATATAAGTTAGGGACTTGTTGCGTTCATGTTGGTAATTATCTCAAGCTTCACTTCCGAAGTAATTGCTGCCGCACCATCGTAAAGTTGAATTATCCAAAGAATAAGAATGATAATTTTTATTTTGACGTGATACATGGTAGTACAGAGGAATACATGTATAATACTTGGGTGTACATACCAAAAGCCCCTTTGTATGTAGAGCATTTAGGGCAAACTTAAATTTTAACTTAAGATTAGGAAAGTAATAATAGTTAATATGGTCATTAGATAGTTACAGTAAGTACGAGAGAATTGAATACAGTGGACCCCGGCATAACGATCACCTCCGAATGCGACCAATTATGTAAGTGTATTTATGTAAGTGCGTTTGTATGTGTATGTTTGGGGGTCTGAAATGGACTAATCTACTTCACAATATTTCTTATGGGAACAAATTCGGTCAGTACTGGCACCTGAACATACTTCTGGAGTGAAAAAATATCGTTAACCGGGGGTCCACTGTATTCTATTAGGTAACACTACGTGGCTTTGATACGTCTAGTAGAGAATAATTTAGGCCTAAGTCGAAGAGCATCTGTATCACAAAACAGCGCTGTATAACCCTTGTCAGTTTAGCACTTTCTTTGATTGTAATAATAACCACAAAAAAGGCATATTGGTTCACTTCAAGTTACGATAAGTCGAACGATAACCAAAAATCTCTTTCCCACAGCTGACTAACTTAACCGTTCCTTCAATATGCAGTGCTGTATGACCCATATGAGTTTAGCACTTCCTTCTGAATAATATATTAACAAAAACGTGTATTATACACACATTATTTAATAATAATCTTGTCAGTATGGTTTTCTAGAGGCTGGTTCATTTACTGAATAATTTAAGAATTATTTGACCGGTCGAATATAATTTAAATAACTAAAAAAATATATAATATGTATTTGTGTCATGAATTTTCCCTTAAAACCGAGTTAGAGTAAAAATATAGAGCTCTATATATACCCCCCTCAAGGAAGGTTCCTTGATGTTGGTGAGGGGCTCTTGATTTAGGGAATTGGATCTGTGCTCCAGTTACCCGAATTAAGCCTGAATGCCTTCCACATCCCCCCCCCAGGCGCTGTATAATCCTCCGGGTTTAGCGCTTCCCCCTTGATTATAATAATATAATAATAATCTATATATACCAGTAAGCTTACGAAGCTTTATAAGTACTAGTAAGCTTACAAAGCTCTTCAATATATACCAGCAAGCTTACAAAGCTTTATATATACCAGTCAGCTTTTAAAGCTCTTTGATATATACCAGTAAGCTTATAAAGCTCTATATCAGTAAGCTTATAAAGCTCTATACCAGTAAGCTTATAAAGCTCTATATCAGTAAGCTTATAAAGCTCTATACCAGTAAGCTTATAAAGCTCTATACCAGTAAGCTTATAAAGCTCTACACCAGTAAGCTTATAAAGCTCAATACCAGTAAGCTTATAAAGCTCTATACCATTAAGCTTATAAAGCTCTATATATACCAGTAAGCTTATAAAGCTTTCATATAAAGCAATAAAAGGTACAAAACAACCCCGGGGGAAGTTGAATGATAGCTCTGGGGCCTCTCACGTTGCAGTCAGTACTTCATCAGGAGTAATGTTGCAGCAGCAACATCCAGGCTGTTCTTACATCCCTGAGAGAGCTCTAAGCTCGTATGGGGGTCACACAACGCCTGGAAAAAGACATCAAATTCCCTGGATCAAGAGCCCATCTACCATATTGAATTCCAAAAGGGTGAAATTGAACAACATTCAGGGAAACCCCCCTTACAGGCATATTTTTTTTAGGCTGTGGCCCGGTGGCCTGGTGGCTAGTGGCCCGGTGGCCTGGTGGCTAGTGGCCTGGTGGCCTGGTGGCTAGTGGCCCGGTGGCCTGGTGGCTAGTGGCCTGGTGGCCTGGTGGCTAGTGGCCTGGTGGCCTGGTGGCTAGTGGCCCGGTGGCCTGGTGGCTAGTGGCCTGGTGGCCTGGTGGCTAGTGGCCTGGTGGCCTGGTGGCTAGTGGCCCGGTGGCCTGGTGGCTAGTGGCCCGGTGGCCTGGTGGCTAGTGGCCCGGTGGCCTGGTGGCTAGTGGCCCGGTGGCCTGGTGGCTAGTGGCCCGGTGGCCTGGTGGCTAGTGGCCCGGTGGCCTGGTGGCTAGTGGCCCTGTGGCCTGGTGGCTAAAGCTCCTGCTACACACACGGAGGGCCCGGGTTCGATTCCCGGCGGGTGGAAACATTTCGACACGTTTCCTTACACCTGTTGTCCTGTTCACCTAGCAACAAATAGGTACCTGGGTGTTAGTGGACTGGTGTGGGTGGCATCCTGGGTGTTAGTGGACTGGTGTGGGTGGCATCCTGGGTGTTAGTGGACTGGTGTGGGTGGCATCCTGGGTGTTAGTGGACTGGTGTGGGTGGCATCCTGGGTGTTAATGGACTGGTGTGGGTCACTTCCTGGATGTTAGTGGACTGGTGTGGGTGGCATCCTGGGTGTTAGTGGACTGGTGTGGGTCACATCCTGGGTGTTAGTGAACTGGCATGGGTGGCATCCTGGGGGACAAGACTGAGGGATCACAATAGAAATAAGACAGTGCTGGATGACCCACTGACTTAGGTTATCCTGGCTGGCTAACCCACCGAGGTTAAAAATCCTAAGAAAATCTGATCATAGAGAGAGAGAGAGAGAGAACACATCCCAGGAGGACTCCTGCGTAGTTACAAGTAATTTAAGTAACAGTAGTGGATTTTCATCCTCATCGGTCTGCCGTCTGGGAGGTTGCAGAGTAATTTACAGGTAGTTGATGACCAGGTCTACCTGGAGGTCACAACCTGGTCATAACCTGTAGGTCATAACCTGGAGGTCATAACCTGGAGGTCATAACCTGGAGGTCATAACCTGGAGGTCAAAACCCGGGAGGTATCACCTGGAGGGATACCGGGAAATCATAACCTGAAGGTCTAACCTGGAGGTCAACCTGGGGGTCAAAACCCTGGAGGTCATAACCTGGAGATCACAACCTGAAGGTCAAAACCTGGGGCCCAAAACCCTGGGGTCATAACCTGGGGGTTTAAACCTGGAGATTCAAACCTGAAGGTCAAAACCCTGGAGGTCCAACCTTGAGGTTTTTAAACCGGAGGTCATCCCCTGGAGGTCACAACTGGGGGTCATAACCTGGGGTTTTAACCGGAGGTCAAAACCTTGAGGCAAAAACCCGGAGGTCATACCTGGAGGTTTTCCTTCGAAAACTTTTTTGCTATCATAACTTTGAGGTACAGTTCCTGGACCTATTTGTCCTCTGTTTTTGTTGTTACGTTCCTGGACCTTTTTATGTACCTTGTAATGTTGAGGACCCCCCTGGACCCTTTAGTACCTCTGTAATGTTAGGTACAGTCCCTGGACACATTATGTACCTTGTAATGTTGGGTTTCAGCCCCGGGACCATTAGTACCCTTAATGTTGAGGTACAGTCCTTGCCCCATTATTACCTCTGTAATGTTGGGTACAGCCCCCTGGAAAAATTTTGTCCCTTTTAAAGTGAGGTACGTCCCGGCCCAAATTAGTCCCTCTGTAATGTTGGGTACGCCCCTGGACCTTTTATGTACCTCTGTAATGTTGGGGTTTACAGTCCCGGGGACCTATTAGTCCTCTGTAATGTTGAGGTACAGCCCCTGGACCCTTTATGTCCCTCTGTAATTTTGAGATACAGTCCGGGGCACATTATGTACCTCTGAAATGTTAGGTACAGTTCCTGGCCCCTTTGTCCCTCTGTAATGTTGGGTACAGTCCCTGGACACATTATGTCCCTTGTAATGTTGAGGTAAGTCCCGGGAAACCATTATGTCCTCTGTAATGTTGAGGTCATCCTGGACCTTTTATGTACCTCGAAATGTGAGGTACAGTCCCTGGCCCCATTATGTACCTCTGTAATGTGAGTACAGTCCCTGGACACATTTTACCTCTGTAAGTTGGGTTCATTTCCCCTGGGCCATTATTTTCCTCTGAAATGTTGAGGTCAGTCCCTGGCCCCATTATGACCTCTGTAATTTTGAGATACGTCCCTGGACACTTATGTCCCTCTGTAAGTTGAGGTTCGTTCGGGCCCCTTATGTATCGTATGTTGGGTCAGTCCCGGGGACCCATTATGTACCTCTGTAATGTTGAGGTACATTTCCCTGGACCTTTAGTACCTCGTAATGTGGTACAGCCCCTGGACACTTTGTCCTCTGTAATGTTGAGGTACATTTCCGGCCTTATGTCCCTTGAATGTTGGGTACAGTCCCTGGACCCATTATGTACCTTTTGTAATGTTGAGGTACATTTCCCTGGCCCCTTTATGTACTCTGTAATGTTGAGGTACAGCCCTGGACCCATTATTTTCCTTGAAATTTTTGGGGGGTTCAGTCCTTTTTGACCATTATGTCCTCGTAATGTTGAGGTCAGTCCCGGCCCTTTTATGTCCCCCTTGTTGTTGAGGTAAGTTTGGCCCATTATTTTTGTAATGTTGAGGTACGTCCGGGACCCTTTTGTCCCTCTGTAATGTTGAGGTCAGCCTGGCCCTATTATGACTCTGTAATGTTGGGGTTTTACAGTCCCGGGACCCTTATATCCCTCTGAAATGTTGAGGTACAGTCCCGGGACCTTTATGTACCTCTATAATGTTGAGGTAAGTCCCTGGACCCTTATGTATTGTAATGTTGAGGTACAGTCCTGGCCCTTATGTCCCTCTGTAATGTTGGGTACACCCCCTGGACCTTTATGTACTCTGTAAGTTGAGGTACGCCCCTGGACCCTTATTCCCTTGTAAGTTAGTTCAGTCCCTGGCCCATTATGTAACCTCTGTATGTTGGGGTCAGTCCCTGGCCCATTATGTACCTCGTAATGTTGGGGTTTTCGTCCTGGCCCCCTTTTTTTATGTACCTCTGTAATGTTGGGACGTCCCTGGACCTATTATGTCCTCTGAAATGTTGGGGTACAGCCCCTGGACCCTTTTATACCTCTGTAATGTTGGGTACAGCCCCTGGACCCATTATGTACCTCGTATTTTTGGGTACGCCCCCTGGACCCTTATGTTCCTTGAAAATGTTGAGGTACAGCCCCTGGACTTTATGTCCCTCGTATTTTGGGGGGTACAGCCCCTGGCCCCATTTATACTCTGTAATGTTGGGGTCAGCCCCTGGCCAAATTTATGTCCCTCTGTAATGTTGAGGTACAGTCCTGGACCCATTATGTCCTTGTAATGTTGGGACAGTTCCTGGTCCATTATTTTCCTTGAAATTTGAGGAAAGCCCCCGGGAAACCTTTTATTCCTCTGTAAGTTGAGGAAAGTCCCGGGCCCCCTTTATGTACCTTGTAATGTTGAGGAAAGCCGGGCCCAATTTTTGTACCTCGTAATTTGAGGTACACCCCTGGACCCATTATGTTTGTAAGTTGAGGTACGCCCCTGGACCTATTATGTCCTCTGAAATGTTGAGGTACAGTCCCTGGCCCCTTATATACCTCTGTAATGTTGAGGTACAGCCCCTGGACCCTTTATGTCCCTCTTTTAATGTTGAGGACAGTCCCGGGGGCCCCGGGGGCCCTGGTGGCTAAAGCTCCCGCTTCACACCGGGGGCCCCCGGGGTTCGTTTCCCCGGGGGTGGGAAACATTTCGCACGTTTCCTTACACCTGTTGCCCGTTCCCCTAGCAGAAATGGGTTACGGGGGTGTTAGGGGAATGGTGTGGGTGGATTGGGTGTTAGTGCGGGTGTGGTCGCATCGGGGGTTTTTAGTGGATGGTGTGGGTGGCTTGGGGGGTTAGTGGACTGGTGGGGGCGCACCTGGGTTTTTGTGGACTGGTGTGGGGGGGCATCCTGGGTGTTAGTGGACTGGTGGGGGTGGATCCTGGGTGTTAGTGGGGGGTGTGGGTCGACCTGGGTTTTAGTGGACGGGTGTGGGGGCATCCTGGGGGTGTTAGTGGATGGTGGGGGGGCATCCTGGGTGTTAGGGGATGGTTGGGTGGATCCTGGGTGTTGTGGACTGGTGGGGTGGACCCTGGGTGTTAGGGGACTGGTGTGGGTGGCATCCTGGTGTTAGTGGACTGGTGTGGGTGGCACCTGGGTTTAGTGGCTGGTGTGGGTGGCATCTGGGTGTTAGTGGAGGGTTTGTGGGTGGCATCCTGGGTGTTAGTGGAGGTTGTGGGTGGCATCTGGGTGTTAGTGGATGGGTGGGTGGATCCTGGGGAAAGATTAAGGACCCAATGAAATAAGTTAGACAGCCCTCGAGACGCATGACTTTTCTTGGGTTATCCTGGGTGGCTAACCCCCGGGGGTTTAAAAAAACCGACGAAATCTTATCTTTTTTGTCTTTTATGTACCCCTGTAAAGTTGGGTCAGTCCTGGATCCATTATTACTCTGTAAAGTTGAGGTCAGTCCTGGACCCCTTAGTACCTTGTTTTTTTTTTGGTGCAGTCCCCGGGCCCATTAGTACCTCTGTAAAAGTTGGGACAGCCCGGACCCCTTATTTTACCTTGTAATGTTGAGGTCCCGTCCCTGGACCCCTTATGTCCCCTTTTAAAAGTTGGGTACAGTCCCCGGACCCATTATGTACCTCTGTATGTTGAGGTACAGTCCTGGACCCATTATATACCTCTGTAATGTTGGGTAAATCCCTGGCCCTTATGTATCTGTAATGTTGAGTACAGTCCCCAGCCTTATGGCCTCTGTAATGTTTTAGGACAGTCCCTGGACCCATTTTTACCTTGTAATGTTGAGGTAAAGTCCCCGGACCCATTTGTACCTCTGTAATGTTTTGTACAGTCCCTGGGGCCTTTTTGGCTCGTAAAGTTGAGGACAGTCCCGGACCCCTTATGTACTCTGAAAGTTGAGGGACAGTCCCTGGACCCTTTTTATACTCGTAAGTTGAGGTTTTCAGTTCCTGGGCCCATTATGTTCCTCGTAATGTTGAGGGACAGTTCCCGGACCTTATGTACCCCTGTATTTTTTGAGGTACAGTTCCCGACCCATTATGTACCCCTGTAATGTTGAGGTACAGTCCTGGAACATTTGTACCCCTGTAAAGTTGGGTACAGTCCCTGGACCCTTTTTGTCCTCTGTAATGTTTGGGGCGTTCCTGGACCCCTTATGTACCTCTGTAAGTTGAGGTACAGTCATTGACCCTTATGTTATTGTAGTGTTGGGTACAGTCCCCGGACCCTTTTTGTACCCCTGTAATGTTGGGGTACAGTCCCTGGATCCCTTATGTACCTCGGAAAGTTTAGGTACAGTCCTGGTCCATTATATACCTCTGTAATGTTGGGTCCCCGTCCTGGAACCCCCTTTTGTACCCCTGTAATGTTTTAGGTGCAGCCTGGCCCATTATAAACCCCTGTAATGTTGAGGGACAGCCCCGGGGCTTAGTGCCCCTGTAATGTTGAGGGGGACAGTCCCTGGACCCATTTGTACCTTGTAATGTTTAGGTACGTCCCGGCCCTTTTTTTTACCTCTGTAATGTTGGGTCAGTCCCCGGACCATTATGTAACTCTGTAATGTTGGGGCATCCCTAAACCATTTATTACCTTTAATGTTAAGGTACAGTCCCGGAAACCTTTTGTGCCCCTGTAATGTTGAGGTACAGTCCCTGGACACATTTTGTACCTCTGTAATGTTTAGGTACGTCCCCGGACCCCTTTTGTACCTCTGTTGTTGAGGTACGTTCTGGACCCATTAGTACCCTGTAATGTTGAGGTACAGTCCATTGACCTTTTTTACCTCTGTATGTTGAGGTCAGTCCCCGGACCCCTTATGTACTCTGTAATGTTGACTACAGTCCCTGGGCCCCTTATGTCCTCTGTAAAGTTGGGTACGTCCTGGACCCCTTATGTACCCCCTAATGTTGAGGTACAGTCCCTGGACCCATTATGTACTCTGAATGTTGAGGTACGTCCCTGGGCCTTTATTACCTCTGTAATTTGAGGTAAGTCCCTGGACCCATTTGTACCTCTGTAAAGTTGGGTCAGTCCCTGGACCCTTATGACCTCTGTAATGTTGAGGTCAGTCCCTTGACCCATTTGTACCCCTGTAATGTTGAGGTAAGTCCCTGGACCCCTTTTGTACCTTGTAATTGTTGGGTAGTCCTTGGACCATTGGTACCTCTGTAATGTTGAGGTACAGTCCCTGGCCCTTATGTACCCTGTATTGTTGTTTTTTTTACAGTCCCCGGACCTATTATGTACCCCTGTATGTTGGGTACATCCCTGGACCCATTATTTCCTCTGTAAAGTTGAGGTACGTCCGGACCATTTTACCTCTGTAAATTTTAGGTACGTCCCTGGACCTTTTGTACCTTGTAATGTTGACGACGTCCCCGGACCTTATGTACCTCTGTATGTTGAGGTACGGGCCCCGGCCCATTATGTACCCCTGTAAGTTGAGGTACAGTCCCCGGACCCATATGTATCTGTAATTTGGGGGGTACAGTTGGACCCCTTATGTTCCTTGTAATGTTGGGTGCAGTCCTTGGACCCCTTATGTCCTTGTAATTTTGGGTACAGTCCCTGGGGCCCATTATGTAGCCTGTAATGTTGAGGTACAGTCCCCGGCCCCTTATGTACCCCTGTTTAATGTTGGGTTCAGCCCCTGGACCTATACGTACCTCTGTAAAGTTGACGTACAGTCCCTGGACCCCTTATGTTTCCCCTTGTAATGTTTTAGGTACATCCCTGGACCATTTTGTACCTTATAATGTTGGGTGCAGTCCCTGGACCCCTTTGACCTCGTAAAAGTTGAGTTTCAGTCCCGGACCATTATGTCCTCTGTAATGTTGAGGTACAGTTTTCCCCGGACCCATTATGTACCTCTTAATGTTGAGGTGCAGTCCCCGGACCCTTTGTCCCCTATAATGTTGAGGTACAGTCCTGGACCCATTATGTACCCCGTAATGGGAGGTACAGTCCTGGCCCATTTGTACTCTGTAATGTTGAGTAACCCTGGACCCCCTTATTACCCCTGTAATGTTGAGGTCAGCCCTGGACACATTATGTACCTCTGTAATGTTGAGGGCAGTCCCGGACCCATTATGTACCTTTTAATGTTGACCCATTTTGTACCTCTGTAATGTTGGGTGCAGTCCCCGGACCCCTTATGTACCTCTGTAAAGTTGAGGTACAGTCCCCGGACCCATTTGTACCCCTGTAATGTTGGGTGCAGTCCTGGACCCATTATGTCCTCTGTATGTTGACCCCTTATGTACCTCTGTAAAGTTGAGGTACAGTCCCCCGGACCCCTTATGTACCTCTGTAATGTTGAGGTACAGTCCCCGGACCCTTTTTGTCCTCTGTAATGTTGGGTACATTCCCCGGCCCCCCTTTGATCTGTAATGTTGAGGTACAGTCCCCGGACCCTTTGTACCTCGAATGTTGGGTACAGTCCCTGGCCCTTTGTACCTCTGTAATGTTGAGGTACGTCCCTGGACCCCTTTGCCCCGTAAAAGTTGAGGTACAGTCCCCCGGACCCATTATGTACCTCTGTATGTTGAGGGGACAGTCCTGGGCCCATTATGTACCCGTAATGTTTAGGTACGTCCCCGGACCCATTATGTTTCCTGTAAAGTTTAGGGACAGTCCCTGGACCCATTATGTCCCCTGTAAAGTTTGGGGACAGGTCCTGGATCCCTTATATACCTCTGTTTAAAGTTTAGGCACAGTCCCTGGACCCTTATGTCCTCGTAAAGTTAGGTACAGTCCCGGACCCATTATGTACCCCTGTAATGTTGAGGGAGGTTTTTGGACCCTTTTGTAATCTGTAAGTTTGGTACGTTCCGGACCCATTAGTACCCCCGTAATGTTTAGGTACACCCCGGACCATTTGTACCTCTGTAAGTTGAGGTTTTTTCCCCTGGACCCATTATTACCTCTGTAATGTTGAGGTACAGTTCCCCGGGCCCCCTTATGTCCTCTGAGTGTTGGGTACAGTCCTGGACCCCTTTTGTACCTCTGTAATGTTGGGGTACATTTTCCCGGACCCATTTTGTACCTCTGTAATGTTAGGTACAGTTCTGGACCCTTATGACCTCTGTAAGTTGAGGACAGTCCCTTGCCCCTTTTTGTACCCCTGTAGTGTTTAGGTACAGTCCTGGGCCCATTTGTACCTCTGTAATGTTGGGTACAGTCCCTGGACCCATTATGTACCCCTGTAATGTTAGGGGAGTTTCCTGGCCCCTTATGTACATCTGTAATGTTGAGGTACGTTCTGGACCCTTATGTACCTCCGTAAGTTGGTTTGAGTTTCCCGGACCATTATGTACTCTGTAAAAGTTGAGGTACAGTTCTGGACCCCTTTTGTCCTTGTATGTTTTTAGTTTCAGTTCCTGGACCCCCTTATGTAAACCCCTTTTAAGTTAGGGTCATTCCTGGACCCCTTATGTCCTCTGTAATGTTTTGGTACAGTTCCTGGACCCATTTGTACCCTGTAATGTTGGGTTTCAGTCCCGGACCCTTTGTACCTCTGTAAGTTGGGACGTTCCTGGACCCATTTTGTCCCCTGTAATGTTGAGGTTTAAGTCCCCGGACCCCTTTTGTACCCCTTTTAATTTGGGTACAGTTCCTGGACCCTTTTTTTACCCCTGTAATGTTGAGGTCAGTTCCTGGACCCAAATTTTGTACCTTGTAAAGTTTTAGGTACAGTTCCTGGACCCATTATGTACCTCTGTAATGTTGGGGGACAGTCCCCGGACCCCTTATGTAAATTGTAATGTTGGGTACAGTTCCTGGGCCCATTATGTAATTTTTTTTTGTTTAGGTACAGTCCCTGGACCCATTATGTCCCTGTAATGTTGAGGTAAGTCCCTGGACCCATTATGTACCCCTTTTAATGTTGAGGGGACGTTCCTGGACCAAATTTTGTACCCCTGTAATGTTGAGGTACAGTCCGGACCCATTATGTACCTTGTAATGTTGAGGTCAGTCCTGGACCCTTTTGTACCTCTGTATGTTGAGGTAAGTCCCCGGACCCATTTTGTACCCCTGTAAAGTTGAGGTCAGTCCCCCGGACCCATTATGTACCTCTGTAATGTTGAGGTACAGTCCTGGACCATTATGTACCTCTGTAATGTTGGGTACGTCCCCGGCCCATTATGTACCCCTTTTATGTTGAGGTACAGTTCCTCTACCATTTTTACCTCTGTAATTTGAGGTACTTCCTGGACCCAATTTTTACTCTGTAAATTTTTTAGGGTCGTTCCTGGGCCCATTATGTACCTCTGTAATTTTGAGGTACAGTTCGTGGACCCCTTATGTACCTCTGTATGTTGAGGTTTTCGTCCCTGGGGCCCATTAGTACCTTGTAATGTTGAGGTCAGTTCCTGGCCCTTTTTGTACCCCTGTAAAGTTGAGGTACGTTCCTGGACCCATTAGTACCTCTTAATGTTTAGGTACAGTCCGGACCCATTATTACCTCTTAATGTTGAGGTAAGTTTCCCGGACCCCCTTATGTACCCCTTAATGTTGAGGTACGTTCCTGGACCCATTATGTACCTCTGTAAGTTGAGGTACAGCCCTGGGCCCCTTATGTCCCCTGTAAGTTGAGGTCGTCCCCGGACCCCTTATTTACCCCCTGTAATGTTGAGGTACAGCCCGGCCCATTTGTACCTCTGTAATGTTTTGGGGACAGTCCTGGACCCCTTATGTATCTGTAATGTTGAGGTACAGTTCCCGGACCATTTAAAACCTTGTAAGTTTAGGTTTCAGTTCCTGGACCATTTTGTACCCCTTAATGTTGAGGTACGTCCCTGGCCCTTATGTCCCTGTAATGTTGAGGTACAGTTCCTGGAACCCCTTTTGTACCTCGTAAAGTTTAGGGACAGTTCCGGACCCTTATGTACCTGTAATGTTTAGGTAAGTTCCCGGACCTATTAGTACCTCTGTAATGTTTAGGTAAGTCCCCGGACCCTTAGTACCTCTGTAAAGTTGGGTACAGTCCCCGGACCCTTTGTACCCCTGTAAAGTTGAGGTACAGTTCCGGACCTTTATGTACCCCGTAATGTTGAGGTACGTCCCCGGGGCCCATTATGTTCCCCCTGTAATTTGAGGTACAGTCCCGGACCATTATGTACCTCTGTATTTTTTGGGGTACAGCCCTGGACCCTTTTTGTCCTCTGTAATTTTTGAGGTCAGTCCCCGGACCCATTATGTACCTCTGAATGTTGGGTAAGTCCTGGCCCCCTTTTGTACCTCTGTAATGTTGGGTCAGTCCCTGGACCCATTTTGTACCTCTGTAAAGTTGAGGGGACGTCCCTGGACCCATTTTGTACCTCTGTAATGTTGAGGTACCCCGGACCCATTATGTACCTTGTATGTTGGGTAAAGTCCCTGGACCCTTTTTGTACCTCTGTAAAGTTGAGGTTTTAGTCCTGGACCCATTATTTCCTTGTAATGTTGGGTACAGTCCCTGGACCCATTTTGTATCCTGTAATGTTGAGGTACAGTCCTGGACCCATTATGTACCCCTGTAAAGTTTGGGGGAAATCCCTGGAACTTATGACCTCTGTTTAAAGTTGAGGTACAGTCCCTGGACCATTATTACCTCGTAAAAGTTGGGTCGTCCCGGCCATTTTGTACCCCTTTAATGTTGAGGTACATCCTGGACCCTTTGTCCTCTGTAATGTTTAGGTCGTCCCCGGACCATTTGTACCTTGTAATGTTGAGGTAAGTCCCTGGACCCTTATGTACCTTTGTAAAGTTGAGGACAGTCCCTGGACCCATTTTGTCCTCTGTAATGTTGAAAAGGGACAGTCCCTGGGCCCCTTTTGTCCTCTGTAATGTTGGGTACGTCCTGGACCTTTTGTACCTTGTAAAGTTGAGGTACGTCCCTGGCCCCTTAGTACCCCTGTAATGTTGAGGTACAGTCCCTGGCCCTTTTTGTCCCCTGTAATTTTTTGAGGGGCGTCCCTGGCCCATTTTGTAACCCTTTTAATTTGAGGACGTCCCGGGAACCCCTTATGTACCTTTAAGTTGAGGTTCGTCCCTGGCCCCTTTGTACCCCTTTTAATGTTGAGTACAGTCCCCGGACCATTATGTACTCTGTAATGTTGAGGTACAGTCCCCGGCCCTTAGACCTCTTAAAGTTGAGGTACGTCCTGGAATTTTTTACCTCTTTGTTTGGTACAGTCCTGGACCCATTATGTACCTTGTAATGTTGAGTTCGTCCCCGGAAACCCTTATTTCCCCTGTAATGTTGAGGTCAGTCCCCGGACCCATTATGTCCTTGTAATTTTAGGGCAGTCCCCGGGGCCCTTATGTACCTTGTTAATTTGAGGTACAGTCCCCGGACCCTTATGTACCTCTGTAATGTTGAGGTACAGTCCCTGGGCCCATTATGTACCTCTGTAATGTTTTTTGGGGACAGTCCCCCGGACCCATTATGTACCCCTGTAAATGTTTTAGGTAAGTTCCTGGACCCCTTATGTCCTCTGTAATGTTTAGGTACGTTCCTGGACCCATTATTACCTCTGTAATGTTTTAGGTACGTTCCTGGACCCCTTATGTACCCCTGTAATGTTGGGTACAGTCCCTGGACCCATTATGTACCCCTGTAATGTTGGGTACAGTTCCTGGACCCATTTGTCCCCTGTAATGTTGAGGGCAGTCCCTGGACCATTATGTACCTCTGAAAGTTGGGTCGTCCCTGGACCCCTTTTGTACTCTGTAATGTGAGGGTTTTCAGTCCCCTGGGGCCCCTTATGCCCCTGTAAGTTGAGGTACCGTCCCTGGACCCTTATTCCCCTTTTAATTTGAGGTACAGTTCCTGGACCATTATGTACCCCTGTAATGTTGAGGTACGTTCCTGGACCCTTATGTCCCTGTTTAAAGTTGAGGTACAGTCCCTGGGCCCCTTTGTACCTCTGTAATGTTGGGTACAGCCCTGGACCCCTTATGTACCCCTGTAAAGTTGAGGTCGTCCCTGGACCCTATGTACCTTGTAATGTTGAGGTACAGTCCTGGACCCTTATGTACCCTTTAATGTTGAGGTTTCAGTTCCTGGACCCATTATGTACCTCTGTAATGTTGAGGTACGTTCCGGGACCTTTTTACCTCTGTAATGTTGAGGTACAGTTCCTGGACCCATTATGTACCTCGTAATGTTGAGGTACAGTTTGGACCCATTAGTACCTTGTAATGTTGAGGTACAGTTCCTGGACCCATTATGTACCTCTGTAATGTTGAGGGCAGTCCCTGGACCCCTTATGTACCTCTGTAATGTTTAGGTACAGTTTTTGGACCCCTTACATGAGTAATACGATGGGAACCCTGAACCCTATGATGTATTTTTTCGCTGACATGACCCGTCACGAAACCCCTCCTGACACGTATGACCCGTCAGACCGTCACTGGGCAGTCATGACCCGTCACTGACACGTCATGACCACTCACTGACACGTCATGCACGTCATGACAGTCCTGACACGTCATGAACGTCACGACACGCACTGACAGTCCTGACACGTCACTAACCAAGTCGTTCTGGGCCCCAGTTTGGCTTCTGCCTCACTCCAACAAAAACCCTCCCAGGGTCGTACAGCGTTTTTGTTCGTCCTGGTGTCGGGTCGTTCCCCCCTTTCTTACAAATCGTCCCCTTTCTTTTTACAAGTCGTCCCTTGCTTATACGTCTTTCCCCTTGTTTATACACGTTTCCTGGCGAATTTTGTGTTGTTTTTGGGGCTGACATCTCAACGAAAACGGAAAAAATACGAATATTCGTGCATATAGTGATAGAAAATAAATGGAGAAAGACTCGTGCGTGTAATAATTGTGTCCAGCTTCCCGGGGGTGGAAATTGACCACAGGATTGATGACAGGTTGAATATTTTGTCTGACTGGATCGTTGCTTGTGAATATAAGTCTGGCGAAGTTTTCTGAAAATTGTGCGAGTTAAAAGTTGAATATAGCACTGCAGCAGGCCTACTGGTCCATGTGACCATTTATCTACAGGACACAATTAACCAGTCGCCCTTTTGGGACATTCATCCCCGGCCTCGTGACCAACAATCGACCAAACTGAAAAAAAAACAGAAAAAAGGACATTTGGTATAGACAACAGCGACAGAAAGCCACAGTAATGAATCGTTATCATCAACGGGGAAGCGCTAAACTCGTAGGAGTGCACAGTGTTGGTGACGCAGCAGCTGTGGCGTCTCTTCTGTGTACAATCTATCAGGTAAATTGACACTAGTTTCTTAATTTTGTTTCAGTGACGTGTAAGTCATGTCGGGGAAGTGTAAGTCATGTCGGGGACGTGTAAGTCATGTCGGGGACGTGTAAGTCATGTCGGGGACGTGTAAGTCATGTCGGGGACGTGTAAGTCATGTCGGGGACGTGTAAGTCATGTCGGGGACGTGTAAGTCATGTCGGGGACGTGTAAGTCATGTCGGGGACGTGTAAGTCATGTCAGGGACGTGTAAGTCATGTCGGGGACGTGTAAATCATGTCGGAGACGTGTAAGTCATGTCGGGGACGTGTAAGTCATGTCGGGGACGTGTAAGTCATGTCGGGGACGTGTAAATCATGTCGGAGACGTGTAAGTCATGTCGGGGACGTGTAAGTCATGTCGGGGACGTGTAAATCATGTCGGGGACGTGTAAGTCATGTCGGGGACGTGTAAGTCATGTCGGGAACGTGTAACTCATGTCGGGGACGTACGTGTAAGTCATGTCGGGGACGTGTAAGTCATGTCGGGGACGTAAGTCATGTCAGTGACGTGTAAGTCATGTCAATGACGTTTAAGTCATGTCAATGACGTGTAAGTCATGTCAGTGATGTGTAAGTCATGTCAGTGACGTGTAAGTCATGTCAGTGACGTGTAAGTCATGTCGGGGACGTAAGTCATGTCAGTGATGTGTAAGTCATGTCAGTGACGTGTAACTCGTGTTAGGGACATGTAAGTCATGTCGGGGACGTGTAAGTCATGTCAGGGACGTGTAAGTCATGTCGTGGACGTGTAAGTCATGTCGTGGACGTGTAAGTCATGTCGGGGACGTGTAAGTCATGTCGGGGACGTGTAAGTCATGTCGGGGACGTGTAACTCATGTCGGGGACGTACGTGTAAGCCATGTCGGGGACGTGTAAGTCATGTCGGGGACGTGTAAGTCATGTCGGGGACGTAAGTCATGTCAGTGACGTGTAAGTCATGTCAGTGATGTGTAAGTCATGTCAGTGACTTGTAAGTCATGTCAGTGACGTGCAAGTCATATCGGGGACGTAAGTCATGTCAGTGATGTGTAAGTCATGTCAGTGACGTGTAAGTCATGTCGGGGACGTGTAAGTCATGTCGGGGACGTGTAAGTCATGTCGGGGACGTGTAACTCGTGTTAGGGACGTGTAAGTCATGTCGGGGACGTGTAAGTCATGTCAGGGACGTGTAAGTCATGTCGGGGACGTGTAAGTCATGTCGGGGACGTGTAAGTCATATCAGTGACGTGTAAGTCATGTCAGTGACTTGTAAGTCATGTCAGTGACGTGTAAGTCATGTCGGGGACGTAAGTCATGTCAGTGACGTGTAAGTCATGTCAGTGATGTGTAAGTCATGTCAGTGACGTGTAACTCGTGTTAGGGACGTGTAAGTCATGTCGGGGACGTGTAAGTCATGTCGGGGACGTGTAAGTCATGTCGGGGACGTGTAAGTCATGTCGGGGACGTGTAAGTCATATCAGTGACGTGTAAGTCATGTCAGTGACGTGTAAGTCATGTCAGTGACGTGTAAGTCGTGTCAGTAACACGTACCTCATGTCAGTAACACGTACCTCATGTCAGTAACACGTAACTCATGTCAGTAACACGTACCTCATGTCAGTAACACGTAACTCATGTCAGTAACACGTACCTCATGTCAGTAACACGTACCCCATGTCAGTAACACGTAACTCATGTCAGTAACACGTACCTCATGTCAGTAACACGTACCTCATGTCAGTAACACGTACCTCATGTCAGTAACACGTACCTCATGTCAGTAACACGTACCTCATGTCATTAACACGTACCTTATGTCAGTAACACGTAACTCATGTCAGTAACACGTACCTCATGTCAGTAACACGTACCTTATGTCAGTAACACGTACCTTATGTCAGTAACACGTACCTTATGTCAGTAACACGTACCTCATGTCAGTAACACGTACCTTATGTCAGTAACACGTACCTCATGTCAGTAACACGTACCTCATGTCAGCAACACGTACCTCATGTCAGTAACACGTACCTTATGTCAGTAACACGTACCTCATGTCAGTAACGCGTACCTCATGTCAGTAACACGTACCTCATGTCAGCAACACGTACCTCATGTCAGTAACACGTACCTCATGTCAGTAACACGTACCTCATGTCAGTAACACGTACCTCATGTCAGTAACACGTACCTCATGTCAGCAACACGTACCTCATGTCAGTAACACGTACCTCATGTCAGTAACACGTACCTCATGTCAGTAACACGTACCTCATGTCAGTAACACGTACCTCATGTCAGTAACACGTACCTCATGTCAGTAACACGTACCTCATGTCAGCAACACGTACCTCATGTCAGTAACACGTACCTCATGTCAGTAACACGTACCTCATGTCAGTAACACGTACCTCATGTCAGTAACACGTACCTCATGTCAGCAACACGTACCTCATGTCAGTAACACGTACCTCATGTCAGCAACACGTACCTCATGTCAGTAACACGTACCTTATGTCAGTAACACGTACCTCATGTCAGTAACGCGTACCTCATGTCAGTAACACGTACCTCATGTCAGCAACACGTACCTCATGTCAGTAACACGTACCTTATGTCAGTAACACGTACCTCATGTCAGTAACACGTACCTCATGTCAGTAACACGTACCTCATGTCAGCAACACGTACCTCATGTCAGTAACACGTACCTCATGTCAGTAACACGTACCTCATGTCAGTAACACGTACCTCATGTCAGTAACACGTACCTCATGTCAGCAACACGTACCTCATGTCAGTAACACGTACCTCATGTCAGTAACACGTACCTCATGTCAGTAACACGTACCTCATGTCAGCAACACGTACCTCATGTCAGCAACACGTACCTCATGTCAGTAACACGTACCTCATGTCAGTGACACGTACCTCATGTCAGTAACACGTACCTCATGTCAGTAACACGTACCTCATGTCAGTAACACGTACCTCATGTCAGTAACACGTAACTCATGTCAGTAACACGTACCTCATGTCAGCAACACGTACCTCATGTCAGTAACACGTACCTCATGTCAGTAACACCTAACTCATGTCAGTAACATGTCTCTATAATCTACGTAGTCCATAATTATAATCATATTTGTTTTGTTTATCTAAGGTTAAGTCTGGGATGTTTGATTTATGGTATAACTTAAGAAATTTGTTGAGGGTTTTGTTATGGGTTTATAGGGCCACTGACGCGTCGTACCGTAACGAACCCGGGGACGGTATTCTCCCTTATTTAAGATTTTTGATCGCTTATTTTCATTGTTTTAAAGTGAAATATTTGACTGATTTCATGGAAATCTTCTTGATACTTGTTGCTGAGTTGGTAGCGGCCTCAGTGGACGCCGATACAACTTATACAGACCATAGCTGACACCAATGACATACTGTAATAAGAAATTCTTCAAGCTGGCACTGGACAAGCACCTAAAGTCGGTTCCTGACCAGCCGGGCTGTGGCTCGTACGTTGGTTTGCGTGCAGCTAGCAGCAACAGCCTGGTTGATCAGGCTCTGATCCACCAGGAGGCCTGGTCACAGACCGGGCCGCGGGGGCGTTGACCCCCGGAACTCTCTCCAGGTAAACTCCAGGTTACCAATAGTCAAAATTACTCTTTGTACATTCTGGATAATCAAAATTTATTCTGTCTCATAACTACATTTATTAAAGCTTCTCTACGCTTGATACATTTTGTATATATTAAAAATATTTATAATTGATCTGTGCCTCAACATGTGTAATACGTGTTTTGATTTGTGGACTGAAATGCCAGTCAGTTTGATATAGATTCAAGGTGTGTCAAGCGAAAAAGTTACAAGCACTTTGTGGGCACTTATTTTGGCACTTATTGGCACCTTTTTCGTTACATAATATAATCAGTGTAAGTGCTAAGCCCGTAAGGTCAGATGCTGAGTGTAGGGATGTGTGGGCCAGGAAAGTGTAAGGGTTTGGGACGGTAGGGGTGTGTTAGGTTAGGTTAGGTTAGGTTAGGGGTGTGTTAGGTTAGGGGTGTGTTAGGTTAGGGGTGTGTTAGGGTAAGAGTGTGTTAAGATAAGATAAGATTTCGTTGGGATTTTTAACCCCGGAGGGTTAGCCACCCAGGATAACCCAAGAAAGTCAGTGCGTCATCGAGGACTGTCTAACTTATTTCCATTGTGGTCCTTAATCTTGTCCCCCAGGATGCCACCCACACCAGTCCACTAACACCCAGGATGCCACCCACACCAGTCGACTAACACCCAGGTACCTATTTGCTGCTAGGTGAACAGGACAACAGGTGTAAGGAAACGTGTCGAAATGTTTCCACCCGCCGGGAATCAAACCCGGGCCCTCCGTGTGTGAAGCGGGAGCTTTAGCCACCAGGACTGTGTGAGGGTAGGGCTGTGTGAGGGTAGGGCTGTGTAAGGGTAGGGCTGTGTAAGGGTAGGGCTGTGTGAGGGTAGGGCTGTGTAAGGGTAGGGCTGTGTGAGGGTAGGGCTGTGTGAGGGTAGGGCTGTGTAAGGGTAGGGCTGTGTGAGGGTAGGGCTGTGTGAGGGTAGGGCTGTGTAAGGGTAGGGCTGTGTAAGGGTAGGGCTTTGTGAGGGTAGGGCTGTGTAAGGGTAGGGCTGTGTAAGGGTAGGGTGTGTAAGGGTAGGGCTGTGTAAGGGTAGGGCTGTGTAAGGGTAGGGCTGTGTAAGGGTAGGGCTGTGTAAGGGTAGGGCTGTGTAAGGGTAGGGCTGTGTAAGGGTAGGGCTGTGTAAGGGTAGGGCTGTGTAAGGGTAGGGCTGTGTAAGGGTAGGGCTGTGTAAGGGCAGGAGTGTGTGAGGGCAGGTATAAAATTAGACCATAGCTGCCACAACAAATTAGATTCCCATAAAAGAATCAGTCTCTACAACAAGGCAGGACTTTCGGCGAGGAGGACGGTGAGAGTGGATGTGTAAGGGGGGCCAAAACACCAAAATTTCCATTACACAGCCTAAGAGAACATACTAAAAACAGAAATGGGCATACCCATAGACCGACCCATCTCTTGGGTATAACCTACCTCCACCGATTGTTGAAAAGAGTATAAAATACCGACACCAGAAGATTAAGATACATGTGCAACAGTCGGGTAATAGTTAACTTATTCTTCACTATAAATCTGCCATAGAAATTGGATAATGGGGTTTAAATTCTATCTACTACACCAGGGTCATTAAGACTGGTTGGTTGGTTAATGGGGTTTAAAGTCTATCTACTACACCAGGGTCATTAAGACTGGTTGGTTGGTTAATGGGGTTTAAATTCTATCTACTACACCAGGGTCATTAAGACTGGTTGGTTGGTTAATGGGGGGTTAAAGTCTATCTACTACACCAGGGTCATTAAGACTGGTTGGTTGGTTAATGGGGTTTAAAGTCTATCTACTACACCAGGGTCATTAAGACTGGTTGGTTGGTTAATGGGGTTTAAAGTCTATCTACTACACCAGGGTCATTAAGACTGGTTGGTTGGTTAATGGGGTTTAAAGTCTATCTACTACACCAGGGTCATTCAGACTGGTTGGTTGGTTAATGGGGTTTAAAGTCTATCTACTACACCAGGGTCATTAGACTGTTGGTTGGTTAATGGGTTTAAAGTCTATCTCAACAGGTTTAAGCGTTGGTTGTTAATGGGGTTTAAAGTCTATCTACTACACCAGGGTCATTAAGACTGGTTGGTTGGTTAATGGGGTTTAAAGTCTATCTACTACACCAGGGTCATTAAGACTGGTTGGTTGGTTAATGGGGTTTAAAGTCTATCTACTACACCAGGGTCATTAAGACTGGTTGGTTGGTTAATGGGGTTTAAAGTCTATCTACTACACCAGGGTCATTCAGACTGGTTGGTTGGTTAATGGGGTTTAAAGTCTATCTACTACACCAGGGTCATTAAGACTGGTTGGTTGGTTAATGGGGTTTAAAGTCTATCTACTACACAGGGTCATTAAGACTGGTTGGTTGGTTAATGGGGTTTAAAGTCTATCTACTACACCAGGGTCATTAAGACTGGTTGGTTGGTTAATGGGGTTTAAAGTCTATCTACTACACCAGGGTCATTAAGACTGGTTGGTTGGTTAATGGGTTTAAAGTCTATCTACTACACAGGGTCATTAATGGTTGGTGGTTAATGGGGTTTAAAGTCTATCTACTACACCAGGGTCATTAAGACTGGTTGGTTGTTTAATGGGGTTTAAAGTCTATCTACTAACCAGGGTCATTAAGACTGGTGGTTGGTTAATGGGGTTTAAAGTCTATCTACTGCACAGGGTCATTAAGACTGGCTGGTTGGTAATGGGGTTTAAAGTCTATCTACTACACCAGGGTCATTAAGAACGGTTGGTTGGTTAATGGGGTTTAAAGTCTATCTACTACACCAGGGTCATTAAGACTGGTTGGTTGGTTAATGGGGTTTAAAGTCTATCTACTACACCAGGGTCATTAAGACTGGTTGGTTGGTTAATGGGGTTTAAAGTCTATCTACTACACCAGGGTCATTAAGACTGGTTGGTTGGTTAATGGGGTTTAAAAGTCTATCTACTACACCAGGGTCATTAAGACTGGTTGGTTGGTTAATGGGGTTTAAAGTCTATCTACTGCACCAGGGTCATTAAGACTGGTTGGTTGGTTAATGGGGTTTAAAGTCTATCTACTGCACCAGGGTCATTAAGACTGGTTGGTTGGTTAATGGGGTTTAAAGTCTATCTACTACACCAGGGTCATTAAGACTGGCTGGTTGGTTAATGGGGTTTAAAGTCTATCTACTACACCAGGGTCATTAAGACTGGTTGGTTGGTTAATGGGGTTTAAAGTCTATCTACTACACCAGGGTCATTAAGACTGGTTGGTTGGTTAATGGGGTTTAAAGTCTATCTACTACACCAGGGTCATTAAGGCTGGTTGGTTGGTTAATGGGGTTTAAAGTCTATCTACTACACCAGGGTCATTAAGACTGGTTGGTTGGTTAATGGGGTTTAAAGTCTATCTACTACACCAGGGTCATTAAGACTGGTTGGTTGGTTAATGGGGTTTAAAGTCTATCTACTACACCAGGGTCATTAAGACTGGTTGGTTGGTTAATGGGGTTTTAAAGTCTATCTACTACACCAGGGTCATTAAGACTGGTTGGTTGGTTAATGGGGTTTAAAGTCTATCTACTACACCAGGGTCATTAAGACTGGTTGGTTGGTTAATGGGGTTTAAAGTCTATCTACTACACCAGGGTCATTAAGACTGGTTGGTTGGTTAATGGGGTTTTAAAGTCTATCTACTACACCAGGTCATTAAGACTGGTTGGTTGGTTAATGGGGTTTAAAGTCTATCTACTACACCAGGGTCATTAAGACTGGTTGGTTGGTTAATGGGGTTTAAAGTCTATCTACTACACCAGGGTCATTAAGACTGGTTGGTTGGTTAATGGGGTTTAAAGTCTATCTACTACACCAGGGTCATTAAGACTGGTTGGTTGGTTAATGGGGTTTAAAGTCTATCTACTACACCAGGGTCATTAAGACTGGTTGGTTGGTTAATGGGGTTTAAAGTCTATCTACTACACCAGGGTCATTAAGACTGGTTGGTTGGTTAATGGGGTTTAAAGTCTATCTACTACACCAGGGTCATTCAGACTGGTTGGTTGGTTAATGGGGTTTAAAGTCTATCTACTACACCAGGGTCATTAAGACTGGTTGGTTGGTTAATGGGGTTTAAAGTCTATCTACTACACCAGGGTCATTAAGACTGGTTGGTTGGTTAATGGGGTTTAAAGTCTATCTACTACACCAGGGTCATTAAGACTGGTTGGTTGGTTAATGGGGTTTAAAGTCTATCTACTACACCAGGGTCATTAAGACTGGTTGGTTGGTTAATGGGGTTTAAAGTCTATCTACTACACCAGGGTCATTAAGACTGGCCGGAACCCTCTCAACACCAAAGAAAAATACTCGAAATACTTTAAACAGGCATTAGAAGCTCCCAGAATATATACACAAAGGAATATACACTTCTCAGTATATATACCCGGTCCATATATCCAGAATCTTTACCCAATATACGTAATACGTCTTAAATCAAGATTATTAAAAATAGAAATTCTACCTAGGTCCTCGTATGGCGATATATATGATAAAACTGTTTAGTATCAAATATAATTTATTTTGGCTCGTATGACTAGAAAAATATATATGATAATGCTGTTTAATGGTACAGTTTAATATTTCTCGACCGTTGGTTGGGTGACGACAGTGTACCAGGGAATATATTGATAAAGGTCTAACACAGTGGTTGATAAAGGTCTAACACAGTGGTTGATAAAGGTCTAACACAGTGGTTGATAAAGGTCTAACACAGTGGTTGATAAAGGTCTAACACAGTGGTTGATAAAGGTCTAACACAGTGGTTGATAAAGGTCTAACACAGACGTTGATAAAGGTCTAACACAGACGTTGATAAAGGTCTAACACAGACGTTGATAAAGGTCTAACACATAGGTTGATAAAGGTCTAACACAGAGGTTGATAAAGGTCTAACACAGAGGTTGATAAAGGTCTAACACAGAGGTTGATAAAGGTCTAACACAGAGGTTGATAAAGGTCTAACACAGACGTTGATAAAGGTCTAACACATAGGTTGATAAAGGTCTAACACAGAGGTTGATAAAGGTCTAACACAGAGGTTGATAAAGGTCTAACAGAGTTCTGACATAAAGCTCAAGGCTGAGGGACTGATTAGTCCAAATTTCTGTGGGCTTGGTTAGTCGAATACAGAGGCAGCAGATGTAGCAGTGAGACACAGATGTAATCAGTTTATTAGCCTTGGAGAAATAGTGTTTGAGGTGGTCAGTCCCTCAGCCTGGAGAAGAGTTCAGCTCCATGGTCTGGAACATGGTGGTCAGTCCCTCAGCCTGGAGAACAGTTCAGCTCCATGGTCTGGAACAAGGTGGTCAGTACCTCAGCCTGGAGAAGAGTTCAGCTCCATGGTCTGGAACAAGGTGGTCAGTACCTCAGCCTGGAGAAGAGTTCAGCTCCATGGTCTGGAACATGGTGGTCAGTACCTCAGCCTGGAGAAGAGTTCAGCTCCATGGTCTGGAACAAGGTGGTCAGTACCTCAGCCTGGAGAAGAGTTCAGCTCCATGGTCTGGAACAAGGTGGTCAGTACCTCAGCCTGGAGAAGAGTTCAGCTCCATGGTCTGGAACAAGGTGGTCAGTACCTCAGCCTGGAGAAGAGTTCAGCTCCATGGTCTGGAACAAGGTGGTCAGTACCTCAGCCTGGAGAAGAGTCCAGCACCATGGTCTGGAACAAGGTGGTCAGTACCTCAGCCTGGAGAAGAGTTCAGCTCCATGGTCTGGAACAAGGTGGTCAGTACCTCAGCCTGGAGAAGAATTCAGCTCCATGGTCTGGAACATGGTGGTCAGTACCTCAGCCTGGAGAAGAGTTCAGCACCATGGTGTGGAACAAGGTGGTCAGTCCCTCAGTCTGGAGAAGAGTCCAGCTCCATGGTCTGGAACAAGGTGGTCAGTCCCTCAGTCTGGAGAAGAGTCCAGCTCCATGGTCTGGAACAAGGTGGTCAGTCCCTCAGTCTGGAGAAGAGTCCAGCTCCATGGTCTGGAACATGGTGGTCAGTCCCTCAGCCTGGAGAACAGTTCAGCTCCATGGTCTGGAACAAGGTGGTCAGTCCCTCAGTCTGGAGAAGAGTCCAGCTCCATGGTCTGGAACGACGTGAAGTTGAGGCATGAGAACCGTGTCTTAAATACTGTCGAAAGTGATTTGGAAGATTTCGAAGACGTTGCAGGGGACTGACCCCCCTCAAATGCCATTCCTCCGAGGTTGATGGCCTGATCCCATCACCTTCATTTCACTACCAAACCTGCTGGCTCTGTATTCGCCCGAAGAAGGCTACTATGTAGCTATTGGACATGTTTATCAACTTGTGGGTTCTGTGAACCGTTTAATTCCACTAGAGATCTCTCCCCAGGTGTTCAATCTGTGCAATAAAATAGTTGATGTCATGTTCGTTGACCTGGGAGTTCTGCAACACCAGCCTGAAGAAGTTAGGTTGACCTCTGAGTGGCTGGTAAGTAATCATCATTGACCCGGTCTTCACCATCCTCTCCTTGATCTTCGGGGCGACCTGGAGGCGGGTGGACAAGGAGACATTAGTGTGTGTGTGTGTGACCTAATTAATATTTTAACAACTCATTACAGTTGTGACCTGTGCATGGCCCATTGCTTTGCAATTTGTTCATGATTGTGACCATGTATAGACTTGTAGATGATTCGTTACCCTTGTAACGAATCATAGACCTCAAAACTTTGAGGGTCTAGTTCCTGGGCCTATTATGTACCTCTGCAATCTTTTGACTACCGCCCACAGGATGGGTATGGGGTGCATAATGATATTAAACTAAATCTAGACAGCCATATTTCCGACGACCTGGAAGCTGTGAGGTCACAGAATTCAAAACTGACCCACGATACTTACAGCATTGAGAAGCTTGTTGTACTCTGGGTGAGCACGTTTCGTCCGAAGAGATGGTGGTTCGTACCAGAAGCACACGTTGGTGCATTCTGGTTCCAGTAGCAACTTGAAGCCTTCTCTGAACCTGATCTTATCAGCGAATAACTGAGACATTTCAAACACCCGTTCCACGTGTTTTTCCAGACCTGTGGTGCCCTGGAAGATATGAGGGAGTGAGAAAAGGGCCAGGGGAGGGGGAAAGTGAAAGATAGAAAGAGAGGGAGAGAGAGGAGAAAGTGTCTCACAGACTTAAAATATCAACACAGAGAGATTATTGCAACAGATAGATAGGTAGGGAGAGAGAGAGAGAGAGAGAGAGAGAGAGAGAGAGAGAGAGAGAGAGAGAGAGAGAGAGAGAGAGAGAGAGAGAGAGAGAGAGCTGGTGTAGATAACACCTCTTACCTTGCAAATAAAGTTGGGAACCTTAACCTAACCTTGTAGAACCCCGTGTAGACAGATAGAGCTAACTTACCTTAGCCTTCCACATGGTCCAGAACTTAAGCACGTCAACACGTCTGCCACACTGCAGGTGCTTGTCTCCCACGTCGTAAGACGTGTCGTAGAACTTGTCCTGTTGAAGTGAACAAAGGTTGCAGTGCTGTGAAAGTGAGATTTTGACACAAGTGATAGACAAAGGTAGAAAACCGTGACTTTCACTGCCAGAATTACATCTACCACTTCTCCACGTTCTTCTTCATCTCTGTCTTCTCCTTGTCCTCCTCTCCTATATATACAGGCTCCCTTACCTTCTTGTGTTATTGTGACTTGTTAATGGTCTAAGTGGGACCAAAACCTTGTCAGGTTATTTGTGTATTGTCTGCACTAAGTGGGGGGGGGGAGTTAAGGTATTATAGAATATCCGTTTAGCTGTTAGACTCCTTCTTGCACTTCCTGGGATGACCCCTAACCATCCTACCTCCCATCCAACGGTCATCCTATTCTGCTCTATCCTATCTTAATGTCTAGACCACCTCAACTCCTCCCCAGTCCTTTGAATTATACATTTAGAAACCTGTCTAATTTTTAAGCTTCAAATCCACACCAAACATTACTCTCATGGGTACAGTGTTGTCCCCTTTTTAGGAGTGAAACTTGTGTAACAGTGTTTAGTAGTGATCACTTGTGTACAGTGGTTGTAGGAGTGAACACTTGTGTCTGTGTTGTAGGTAAGTGAAATAAACACTTTGTTACAGTGTTGTAGGAACGAGAAACCCACTTGTGTTACTAGTGTTGTTGGAGGTGAACCTAGTTGTACAGTGTTGTTGTAGTGAACACTTGTGTACAGGTTGTTGTGAGGTGAAACTTGGTGTACAGTGTTGTAGGAAGTGAACTCTTGTGTATACAGTGTAGTAGGAAGGTGACACTTGTGTACAGTGTTTAGGAGTGAAACAGTTGTGTACAGTGTTGTAGGAGTGAACATCTTGTGTACGTGGTTGTAAAGTATGTGACACTTGAGTCAGTGTTGTAGTAAGTGAACACTTGTGTACAGGTTTGTTGTAGTAGTGAACTTGTGTACAGTGTTGTAGCTAGTTGAAAACACTTGTGTACAGTGTTGTAGTAGTGAAAACTTGTGTACAGTGGGGGGGTTGTAAGTAGTGAACACTTGTGTACAGTGTTGTAATAGTAGTGAACACTTGTTGTATAGTGTTGTAGGATGTGAAACTTGTGTACAGTGTTGTAGGAGTGGAACACTTGGTTGTTATAGTGTTTGTAGGGAGGTGAACACTTGTGTACTGTGTTGTAGGAAGTGAACAATTGTGTATTAGTGTGGTAGGAGTGTACACTTGTTGTACAGGTTGATAGGAGTGAAAACACTTGTGTACAGGTGGTGTAGGAGTGACAATTGTGTTTAGTGTTGTAGGACGATGAACACTTGTGTATAGTGTTTTGGAGGATGTGAACACTTGTGTACAGTGTTGTAGGAGTGAACACTTGTGTTACTGTGTTGGTAGTGTGAAACACTTGTGTATAGTGTTGTTGTAGTGAAAACTTGGTATCAGTGTTGTGGAACGTGAACACTTGTTGTACAGTGTTTTAGTAGGAGTAAACTACTTGTGTCAGTGTTGTAGGAAGTGAACACTTGTGTGTACAGTGTTGTAGGAGTGAAGCTTGTGTTCAGTGGTGTAGAGTGAACAATTGGGTGTACAGTTGTTGTAGGAGTGATCCTTGTGTACGTGTTGTAGTAGTGAAACACTTGTGGACAGTGTTGTAGGTTAGTGAACACTTGTGTTATAGTGTTGTAGGAGTGAACACTTGTGTACAGTGTTTTTAGGAGTGAACACTTGTGATACAGTGTTTGTAGGAGTGGAACACTTGGTGTACAGTGTTGTAGGATTGGAGGGGGAACACTTGTGTTAGTGGTTGTAGGAGTGATATCACTTGTGTACAGTGTTGTTGTAGGGAACACTTGTTGTGTTCAAGTGTTGTAGGAAGTGAACACTTGTGTACAGTGTTGTAGGAAGTGAACACTTGTGTATATGTTGTAGGAGTGAATCACTTGTGTACTAGTGTTGATAGGAGGGTGTAACACTTGTGTACAGTGTTGTAGGACTTCAGGTGTGAACACTTGTGTACATGTGTTGTAGGAGTGAAACACTTGTGTACTGTGGTTGTAGGAGTGAACACTTGTGTACAGTGATTGTAGGAGAGTGAACACTTGTTGTGTCAGTGTTGTTAGGATAGTGTGAACACTTGTTGTACAGTGTTTGTAGGAGGTGAAGTCTTGTGTACAGTGTTGTAGAAGTGAACAGATTGTGTACAGTGTTGTAGGACCCGTGATCACTGTGTATAGGTGTTGTAGGAAGTGAACCTTGGGGTACTGTGTTTTGTAGGAGGGGAACACATTGTGTACAGTGTTGTAGGAGTGAACACTTGTTGACTGTGTTGTAGGACGTGAACCATTGTGTATAGTGTTGTAGTAGTGAAACACTTGTGACAGTGTTTGTAGTGAACATCTTGGGCTTAGTGTTGTAGTTGTGAACACTTGGGTACAGGGTGGTAGGAGTGAAACACTTGTGTACAGTGTTGTAGGAGCTGTGAACACTTGTGTAAAAATCCCAGTGTTGGAGGAGTGAAACTCTTGTGTACAGTGTGGTAGTAGTGAACACTTGGGTACAGTGTGGTAGGAGGGAACAGTGTGTATAGTTGTGGTAGGATCGTGTAAGAACACTTGAGTTATAGTGTTGTAGGAGTGAATCAATTGTGTACAGTGTTGTAGTAGTGAAACACTTGTTGTACGTTGTTGTAGGAGTGAACACTTGGGTACAGTGTTGTAGGGATAGGGTGAAAAACACTTGTTGTATAGTGTTGTAGTTATGTGAACACTTGTGTACAGTGTTGTATGTAGTAGTGATCAACTGTGTACTGTGGTGTAGGAGTGAAACTACTTGTGTACAGTGTTGGAGGATGTGAACATTGTGTACCGTGTTGTAGGAGTGAAACACTTGTGTTACAGGGTTTGTAGTAGTGAACAATTGTGTACCAGTGTTGTAGTTGTGAACACTGTGTCTGTGTTGTAGTAGGGAATCACTTGGGTCAGTCGTTGTAGGAGAGTGGGGAAACACTTTTTACAGTGTTGTAGTAGTGAACACTTGGTACGTGTTGTAGTGTGAACACTTGTTTACCAGTGTTGTAGTATGTGAACACTTGTGTACAGTGTTTGTAGTGATCACTTGTGTACAGTGTTGTAGTAGTGAATCACTTGTGTACAGTGTTGTAGTAGTGAAACACTTGGGTTACAGTGTTGTAGGTGTGAACACTTGTGTTTACAGTGTTGGTAGTTGTGAACACTTGTGTTACAGTGTTGTAGGAGTGAACACTTGTGGTACAGTTGTTGTAGGAGTTACACTTGTGGACAGTGTTTGTAGTGAAACTCTTGTGTACAGTGTTGTAGGAGTGAACACTTGTGTACCAGTGTTTGTAGGAGGTGATACACTTGTGTACAGCTGTTTGTAGTAGTGCAACACTTGTGTACAGTGTTGTAGGAAGTGAACACTTGGTACAGTGTTGTTGGAGGTGAAACCCTTGTGTACCCGTGTTGTAGGATAAGTGAACACTTGTGTTTTCTCAATTGTTGTAGGAAGTGAAACACTTGTGTTTCACGTGTTGTAGGAGTGGGTGAACACTTGTGTACAGGGTTGTAGGAGTGAACTTGTGTACTGTTGTTGTTAGGAGTGGAACACTTGGTACAGTGTGGTTGTTAGGAGTGGAACACTTGTGTACAGTGTTGTATGGAAGTGAACCTTGTGTACAGTGTTGTAGGTGATGCGTGAACAACTTGTGTACTGTGTTTAGGAGGAGTGAACACTTGTGTTACATGTTGTAGGAGTGAACAATTGTGTACAGTGTTGTAGGAGTGAACATTGTGTACAGTGTTGTAGGAGTGAACACTTGTGTACAGTGTTGTAGTAGTGAACAACTTGTGTTACAGTGTTGTAGTAGAGAAACACTTGTGTACAGTTGTTGTTGTTAGTGAACCACTTGTTGTACCTGTGTTTTGTAGTAGTGAACACTGTTTAGTACAGTGTTGTAGTAGTGAACACTTGTGTACAGTGTTGTAGGAGTGGGTGTGAACACATGTGTCACAGTGTTTTGTATGGAACGTGAACACTTGACCTTGATCTCCATAAGTGTGAAGGACTGGAGACACTTCAGTAAGTGTACTACTGAAAGGGTTTTGCGCCATCAGTCACCTTGACCCACCAGACCATAAACGTCCAAGATGTGGGCAAAGGTATAACCTGTGTTAGTCTGATGCTGCTGCTGGTGCTGATGCTGCTGGTGTGCTGCTGGTGGGTGTGGTGCTGCTGCTGGTGCTGCTGGTGCTGCTGCTGACTGATGGTTGCTTGCTGCTGCTGGGTGTGCTGCTGCTGCTGGTGTGCTGCTGGTGCTGCTGCTGGGTGTGACTGCATGCTGCTGCTGCTGCTGCTGCTGCTGTGCTGCTGCTGCTGCTGGTGCTGCTGCTGGTGCTGCTGCTGCTGCTCGCCTGTGCTGCTCGCTGCTTTGCTGCTGGTGCTGGTGCTGCTGCTGCTTGCTTGGTGCTGCTGCTGCTGCTGCTGCTGGTGCTGATGATGCTGCTGCTGTGGTGCTTGGTGCTGCTGCTGCTGTGCTGTGCCTGCTGCATGCTGTGTGCTCTGCTGCTGCTGGTGCTGCTGGTGCTGGCTGGTGCTGCTGCTGCTGGTTGCTGCTGCTGCTGGTGCATCTGCTGGCTGCTGCTGGTTCTGCTGCTGCTTGCTGATTGCTGCTGCCTGTCTGTGCTGGTGCTGTGGTGCTGCGGTGCTGCTGCTGCTGGTGCTGCTGCCTGCTTGATGGTTGCATGCTGCTGCTGGTGCGCTGACTGCTGCTGCTGTGTGTGGTGTTGATGCTGCTTGCTGCTGGGTGCTTGCTGCTGCTGCTGCTGCTGCTCTGCTCTGCGCTGCTGCTGGTGTGCTGGTGCTGATGCGCTGGGTGCTGCTGCTGCTGGTGCTGCTGCTGCTGCTGGTGCTGCTGCTGCTGCTTTGTGATGCTGCTGTGCTGCTGCTGTCTGCTACGGTGTGTGGTGCTGTGTGCTGCTGCTGGTTTGCTGCTGCTGCTGCTGCTGCTGCTGCTGCTGCTGCTGCTGTTGCTGGTGCTGCAGGTGCTGATGGTGCTGATGCTGGTTGCTGCGGTGCGTGCTGATGATGCTGCATGAGTGCTGCTGCTGGTGATGCTGATTGCTGCTGCTGGTGCTGCTGCAAGGATGACAACTGTAACAAGGGGACACAGTAACATGGGGACACAGTAGCAGGGAGGTCACAGTAACAAGGGGGACACAGTAACAAGGTGACACAGTAACAAGGGGACACAGTATACAAGGGGACACAGAAACAAGGTGACACAGCCCCATAGTGACACAGTAAACAAGAGGTGACACTTAAGTTAACAAGGTGACACAAGTAAGCAGGAGTGGACTGGTGTGGGTATGGGCATCATGGGGTTAGTGGATGGATTTTGTGGGTTCTCCTGGGTGTTAGTGGACTGGTGTGGGGTCACATCCTGGGTGTTAGTGGATGGTGTGGGTTCACTTCCTGGGTGTTAGTGGATCTGGTGTGGGTGGAATCTGGGTTGTTAGGTGGACTGGTGTTGGGTGTGGCATCCTGGGTGTTAGTGGAACTGGTGTGGGTGGCATTCCTGGGTGTTAGTGACTGGTGGGGTGCATCCTGGGTGATTAGTGGACTGTTTTGTGGGTGGGTTACTGGGTGTTAGTGGACTGGTGTGGGTGGCATCCTGGGTGTTAGTGGACTGGTGTTAGGTGAGCATCCTGGGTGTTAGTGGGTCTGGTTGTGGGTCACATCCTGGGTTTTAGTGGACTGAGGTGTGGGTCACATACTGGGGTGTTCTAGTGGACTGTGTGGGTCACATCTGGGTGTTAGTGGACTGGTTGGGGGTCGGTGGCATCATGGGTGTTATGGGACTGGTTGTGAGGTGGCATCCCTGGGTGTCTGTGGACTGGTGTGGGGTCACATCCTGGGTGTGTTAGTGGATGGTTCGTGGGTGGCCTTCCTGGGTGTTAGTGGACTGGTGTGTGGTGGCATCCTGGGTGTTAGGTGTACTGGTGTGGGTGGAATCCTGGGTGTTAGTGGACTGGTAGTTGGGTGGCATCCTGGGTGTTAGTGGGACTGGTTCGTGGGGTTGGACCATCTGGGTGTCTAAGTGGACTGGTGTGCGGTGGCTTCCTGGTGTTAGTGGACTGGTGTTGGGTTGGCATCTGGGTGTTAGTGGACTGGTTGTGGGTGGCATCCTGGGGTGTTAGTGGAACTGGTGTGGGTCACATTACTGGGTGGGTTAGTGGGACTGGTTGTGGGCACATCCTGGGTGGTTGTGACTGGGGTGGGGTGGCAATCCTGGTTGTTAGTGGACTGGTGTGGGTGGCCATTCTCCTGGGTGATTAGTGGGACTGGTCGCGGGTGGCATCCTGGGTGTTTGTGTGGAATGGTGTGATGGTGGCATCCTGGGTGTTAGTGGGACCTGTGAGGGTGCATCCTGGGTGTTTGTTAGTGGACTGGGTGTGGGTGGCATCCTGGGTGGTAGTGGACTGGTGTGGGTGGCATCCTGGGGTGTTAGTGGTTGGTTTGTGGGTCACATCCTGGGTGTTAGTGGGACTGGTTGTGGGGTCACATCCTGGGTGTTAGTGGGGACTGGTGTGGGGTGGCATCGATGGGTGGTTTAGTGACTGGTGTGCGGTGGGATCATCCTGGGTGTTAGTGGACTGGTGTGGGTGGCATCCTGGGTGTTAGGGACTGGCCATGGGGTCACATCCTGGGTGTAGTGGACTGGTGTGGGTCACATCCTGTGTGTTTGTGGATGGTGTGGGTTTGGCAATCTGGGTCTGTTTTAGTGGACTGGTGTGGGTCTCTTTCCTGAGGTGTTTGTGGATGTCGTTATTGGGGGTGGCATCCTGGGTGTTTGTGGACTGGTTCGTGGGTGCATCCTGGGTGTTAGGGACTGGTTGTGGGGGCTTCCTGGGTGTAGTGGACTGGTTGTGGCGTCACTTCCGGGGTGTTATGGTCTGGTGGGGTGGTTCATGGGTGTTTGGGGACTGGTGTGGGTCCACATCCTGGGTGGCTCGTAGGACTGGTTGTGGGTGGCTACATCCTCCTGGGTGTTAGTGGACTGGTGTGGGGTACAATTCCTGGGATTGTTAGTGGACTGTTGGGTCACATCCTGGGTGTTAGTCGACTGTTGTGGGTCACATCCTGGGTGTTAGTGGACTGTGGTGTGGGGTACATCTGGGTGTAGTGGACTGGTTGTGGGTGGCATCTGGGTGTTCGTGGACTGGTGTGGGTGGATCCTGGGTGTTAGTGGAACGGTGTGGGGTCACATCCTGGGTGTTTGTGGACTCGGTGTGGGTCACATCCTGGGTTTAAGGTGGACTGGTGTGGGTGGCATCATGGGTTGTTTAGTGGGATGGTTTGTGGGTTGGCATCCTGGGTGTTAGTGGACTGGTCGTGGGTGCGAATCCTGGTGGTAGTGGACTGAGTGTGGGTGGGCATCATGGGTGTTAGTGGACTGGTCTGTGGGTGGAATTCCTGGGTGTAGTGGCTGGGTGTGGGTGGCACATCATGGGTGGTTAGTGGATTCGGCTGTGGGTACATCCTGGGTGGGTGGTAGTGGACTTGGTGTGGGTCACATCCTGGTTGTTAGTGGACTGGTGTGGGTGGCATTCCTGGGTGTTTTGTGGACTGGTGTGGGTCACTTTCTGGGTGTTAGTGGCTGGTTGTGGGTCACATCCTGGGTGTTAGGCGACTGTGTGGGTGGATCCTGGGTGTTAGTGGACTGGTGTGGGGTCAATCTGGGTGTGTGGACTGGTGTGGGTCACATCCTGGGTGGTTAGTGGACTGGTGTGGGTGGCATCCTGGGTGTGTTTTTTTTTTTTTTTTTTTTAGTGGTCTGGTGTGGGTCACATCCTGGGTGTTAGTGGGACTGGGGTGGGTCACTTCAGGGGGTGGTAGTGGGGGGAACTGGTAGTGGGTGGCATCCTGCGGTGTTGTGGACTGGTGTGGGTCACAATCCTGGGTGTTAGCTGGACTGGTGTGGGTGGCCCATCCTGGGTGTTAGTGGGACTGGTGGATGGCGTGGCATCCTGGGTGTTAGTGGATGGTGTGGGTCCTGGCTTTCTGGGTGTTAGTGGATGGTGTGGGTGGCTTCCTTGGGTGTTAGTGGACTGGTTGTAAGGGGTGGCATCTGGGTGTTACGTGGACTGGTTTTGGTGAGGTGGCATCCTTGGGTGTTAGTGGGAATGGTGTGGGTGACATCCTGGGTGTTAGTGGACTGGTGTGCGGTGGCATCACTGGGTGGTTTGTTGGACTGGTGTGGTGGACATCATGGGTGTTTAGTGGACTGGGGGAGTGGGTGGCATCCGGGTGTTAGTGGACTGGTGTGGGTCACATCCTGGGTTGTTAGTTGACTGGTTGTGGGTGGCACATCCTGGGTGTTAAGTGGACTGGGTGTGGGTGGCAGTCCCTGGGTGTTAGTTGACTGGGTGTGGGTGGCATCCTGGGTGTTAGTGGACTTTGGTGTGCGGGTGGCATACTGGTGTGTTAGTGGGGGGGGTGGGGGGGGGGGGGGAAATGGTGTGGGTGGAATCCTGGGTGGTTAGTGGACTGGTGTGGGTGACTCCTGGGTGTTCTGTGGACTGGTGTGGGTGGCATTCCTGGGTGTGTTTAGTGGACTGGTGTGAGGGGCATCTGGGTGTTAGTGGATCTGGTGTGGGTGCTTCCTGAGTGTTAGTGGACTTGGTGTAGGTCTCATCCTGGGTCCCATCTTAGTGGGACTGGTTCGTGGGTCCATCGCCTGGGTGTTAGTGGATACTGGTTGTGGGTCCACTTCCTGGGTGTTTTGGTGGACTGGTTGTGGTGGCAATCCTGGTGTTATTTGTCGACTGTAGTGTGGGTCACATCACCTGGGTGTTTAGCTGGGACTGGTTGTTTGTGGGTCACATCCTGGGTTTTGTTAGTGGACTGGTGTGGGTACATCCTGGGTTCTGTTTGTGGTCTGGTTTGGTGGGTCACATTCCTGGGTGTTTAGTGGACTGGTGTGGGTCCCAACATCCTGGGTGTTTAGTCGACTGGTGTGGGTTCACATCCTGGGTGTTAGTGGACTGTTGTGGGGTCCACATCCTGGGTAGTTAGTGGACTGGTGTGGGTTCACCATCTGGTGTTAGTGGGACTGGTGTGGGTGGCAGCCTGGGTGTTAGTGGAAGGTTTGGGTGAGTGGCACATATGGGTGTTAGTGGACTGGTGTGGGTGGCTTTCCTGGGTGTTAGTGGACTGGTTGTGGAGTCACATCTGGGTGTAGTGGACTGGTGTGGGTCACTCAATCTGGGTTGTTAGTGGTTGGTGTGGGTGGAAATTTCCGGGTGTTTGGACTGGTGTGTGGTGGGCATCTGGGTGTTAGTGGAATGGTGTGGGTGGCATCCTGGGTGTCTTGTCGACTGGTTGTGGGTGTGGCATCATGGGTGTTAGTGAGACTGGTGGTGGTTGGCTCCTGGGTGGTAGTGGACTGGTGTGGGTACACATCCTGGGGTTGTGAGTGGACTGGTGAGGGTGGCATCCTGGGTGTTTAGTGGGACTGGTTGGGGGTCAACCATCCTGGGTGTTAGTGGGACTGGTGTGGGTGGCAGCTGGGGTGTTAGGGGACTGGTGTGGGTGGCATCCTGGGTTGTTAGTGGACTGGTTGTGGGTGGCATCATGGGTGTTTGTCGGACTGGTTGTGGGTCACTCCTGGGTGTTAGTGGACTGGTTTGGGTGGCATCTGCGGTGTTCAGTGGCACTTGTTGTGGGTCACATCCTGGTGTTTATGGACTGGTGTGGGTGGCCATCCTGGTGTTTAGTGGGAACTGGTGAGTGGGATTCACATCCTGGGTGTAGTGGATGGTGTGGGTCACATCCTGGGTGTTAGTGGCTGGTGTGGGTCCATTTCCTGGGTGTTAGTGGACTGGTTCGTGGGTGGCATCCTTGGGTGTTAGTGGACTTGGTTGGGTCACATCCTGGGTGTTAGTGGACTGGTGTGGGTAGGCTTCCTGGGTGTTAGTGCGGACTGGTGTGGGTGGCTTACTGGGTGTTAGTGGACTGGTGTGGGTGGCATCCTGGGTGTGTTCTAGTGGATGGTGTGGGTGGCATTCATGGTGTTAGTGGATGGTTTGTGGGTGGATCCTGGGTGTTAGTGGACTGGTGTGGGTGGCATCCTGGGTTGTTAGTGGACTGGTGTGGGTGGCATCCTGGGTGTTAGTGGACTGGGTTGTGGGTGGCATCCTGGGTGATAGTCGATGGTTGTGGGTTGGCATCCTGAGGTGTTAGTGGATGGTGTGGGTCGCATCCTGGGTGTTAGTGGACTGGTGTGGGTCACTTACTGGGTGTTAGTGGACTGTGTGGGTGTTCCTGGGTGTTAGTTCGACTGGTGTGAGGTGGCATCCTGGTGTTTAGGTTGACTGGTTGTGGGTCACATCCTGGGGGTTAGTGGAACTGGTGTGGGTAACTTCCTGGGTGGTTAGTGGATGGTGTGGGTGGCATCTGGGGTGTTGTGGACTGGTGTGCGGTTGGCATCCGGGGTTCGTTTAGGGGACTTGGTGTGGGGTGGCATCTGGGTGTTTAGTGGTCTGGTGTGGTGACATACTGGTGTAGGGGACTGGTGTGGGTGGAATCCGGGTGTTGTGGGACTGGTGTGGGTGACATTCTGGGTGTTAGTGGACTGGTGTGTGGGGCTGGCATCCTGGGTGTTAGTGGACTGGTTGTGGGTCACATCCTGGGTGGTATTGGACTGGTGTGGGTGGCATCCTGGGTGTTAGTGGATGGTGTGGGTGGCATCCATGGGTGTTTTAGTGGACTGGTGTGCGGTGGCCATTCCTGGGTGTTAGTGGACTTGTGTGGGGCATCACTGGGTGTTAGTGGACTGGTTGTGCAGCGTGAGAAGACCTGGGTGGGTTGTGGGACTGTGTGTGGGTGGACTCCTGGGTGTTAGTGGACTTGGTGGTGGGGTGGCATCCTGAGTGTTAGGGACTGGTGTGGGTGGCCCATCCTGGTGTTATAGTGGATGGGTGTGGGTGGCTTCCTGAGTGTTTTAGTGGACTGGTGTGTAGGTCAAATCCTGGGTGTTTGTGGACTGGTGTGGGTCACATCTGAAGGTGTTAGTGGACTGGTGTGGGTCACACTCCTGGGTGTTAGTGGACTGGTGTGGGGTGGCACATCTGGGTGTTGTCGACTGGTGTGGGTCTCATCCTGGGTGTGAGTGGACTGGTGGTGGGTCACATCTGGGTGTTTGTGGCATGGTGTGGTGTCACATTCCTGGGTGTTAGGGGACTGGGGGGTCACCATCCAGGGTGGTTATGTGGAACTGGTGTGGGTCACAATCCTGTGGTGTTAGTCGGATCTGGTGTGGGTCACATCCTGGGTGTTGTGGACTCGGTTGGTGGGCACATCTGGGTCTGTTATGGAATGTTGTGGGTCACCATCCTGGGTGTTAGTGGACTGGTGTGGGTCACATCATGGTTGTTAGTGGACTTGGTGTGGGTGGCATCACCTGGGTGTTAGTGGACTGGTGTGGGTGGCATCTGGGTGTTAGTGGACTGGTTTGTGGGGTGGCATCCTGGGTTGTTAGTTGGACTGGTGATGGGTTCAATCCTGGGTGTTAGTGGATGGTGAGGGAGTGGCATCCTTGGGTGTAGTGGATCTGAGATAGTGGGTGGCATCCTGGGTGTTAGTGGACTGGTGTGGGTGGCATACTGGGTGTTAGTCGACTGGTGTGGGCCACATCCTGGGTGTTAGTGGACTGGTGTGGGTGGCATCCTGGGTGTTAGTGGACTGGTGTGGGTGGCATACTGGGTGTTAGTGGATGGTGTGGGTGGCATCCTGGGTGTTAGTGGAATGGTTGTGGGTACCATCCTGGGTGTTAGTGGACGGGTGTGGGTGGAATCCTGGGTGTTTAGGGACTGGGTGGGTGGCATACTGGGTGTTAGGGGACTGGTGTGGGTGGGAATCCTGGGTGTTAGTGACTGGTTTTTTTGTGGGTCCACTCCTTGGTGTTAGTGGACTGGTGTGGGTGGCATCCTGGGTGTTAGTGGACTGGTGTGGGTCACATTCTGGGGTCAGTGGACTGGTGTGGTGGGTCGGCTTCCTGGGTGTTGTGGACTGGTGTGGGTCACATCAATGGGTGTTAGTGGACTGGTGTGGGTCCACATCCTGGGTGTTAGTGGACTGGGTGTGGGTCACATACTGGGTGTGTTAGGTGGACTGGGTGTGGGTGGCGGCATCCTGGGTGTTAGTGGACTGGTGTGGGTCAATCCTGGGTGTTTGTGGATGGTGTGGGGGCATCCTGGTTGTTAGTGGACTGGTGTGGGTGCGCCATTTGGGTGTTAGTGGGACCTGGTGTGGGTGGGCATCCTGGGTGTTAGTGGAACTGGTGTGGGTGGCATCCTGGGTGTTGTGGACTGGTGTTGGGTGGCATTCCTGGGTGTTAGTGGACTGGTGTGGGTGGCATCATGGGTGTTAGTGGACTGGTGTGGGTGGCAGCTGGGTGTTTAGTGGATTGTTGTGGTGGGCATAGGGGTGTTAGTCGACTGTGCGTGGGTGGGCATCCTGGGTGTTATGTGGACCTGGTTGTGGGTTCACTTCCTGGGTGTTATTGGACTGGTGTGGGTCACATCCTGGGTGTTAGTGGACTGGTGTGGGGTGGCATCTGGGTGTTAGTCGACTGGTGTTGGGTGGCCATCCTGGGTGTTGTGGACTGGTGGGGTCACCATCTGGGTGTGTTAAGTGGAACTGGGGTGGCGTCACATCCTGGGTGTGTTAGTGGACTGGTAGTGGTGGCATCCTGGTGTAAGTGGACTGGTGTGGGTGGCATCCGGGTGGTTAGTGGAAATGGTGTTGGGTGGCATCTGGGTGTTAGTGGATGGTTGATGGGTGGCCACTCCTGGGTGTAGTGGACTGGTGTGGGTGTGGATCCTGGAGTTGTTAGTGGATGGTGTGGGTCTCATCCTGGGTGTTAGTGGACTGGTTGTGTGTCACATCTTGGTGAGAGTGGATGGTGTGGGTGGAATCCTGGGTGTTAGTGGACTGTGGTGGGGTCACATCCTGGGTGTTAGGGGACTGGTGTGGGTGGCATCCTGGGTGTTAGTGGAATGGTTTGGTGTGGCCATCTGGGTGTTAGTGGAAGGTGTGGGTGGCATTCCTGGGGTTAGTGGGACTGGGTTGTGGGTGGCATCCTGGGTGTTAGTGGACTGGTTTCGTGGGTGGCATTTCCTGGGTGTTAGTGGGGGGACTGTGTGGGTGGCATCCTGGCGGTGTTAGTGGATGGTTGTGGGTTGGCATCCTGGGTGTTAGTGGACTGGTTCTGTGGGTCAATCTGGGTTGTTAGTGGACCTGGTTGTGGGTCACATCCTGGGTGTTAGTGGATGGTGTGGGTGGCATCCTGGGTGTTAGGTCGACTGGTGTGGGTCAATCCTGGTTGTTAGTGGACTGGTGGGTGGTGGCATCTGAGGTGGTGTTAGTGGAATGGTAGTGGGGCATCTGGGTGTTAGTGGACTGGTGTGTGAGGTGGCATCCTGGGTGTTAGTCGACTTGTTGTGGGGCACATACTGGGGTGTGAGTGGACTGGTTTGAGGGTGGCAATCCTGGGTGTTAGTGGACTGGCGTGGGTGGCATCCTGGGTGTTAGTGGACTGTGTGGGTGGCATCCTGGGGTGATAGTGGACTGGTGTGGGTGGCATCCAGGGTGGTTAGTGGACTGGTGTGTGGTCAACATCCTGGTTGTTAGTGGACTGGCTGTGGGTGGCATCCTGGGTTGTTAGTGGATGGTGTGGGTCACATCCTGGGTGGTAGTGGACTGGTGTGGGTCACATTCCTGGGTGTTAGTGTTACTGGTTGGGGTGGCATCCTGGGGTGTTTAGTGGACTGTGTGGGTGGCATCCTGGGTGTTAGTGGACTGGTGTGGGTAGCATCTGAGGTGTTAGTGGACTGGTGTGGGTTGCATCCTGGGTGTTAGTGGACTGGTGGTGGGTCGCATCCTGGGTGTTTGTGGAATGGTTTGTGGGGGGCATCACTGGGTGTTATTGGATGGTGTGGGTCACATCCTGGGTGGTTAGTGGGATGGTGTGGGGGCGCATCCTGGGTGTTAGTGGACTGGTGTGGGGCGCATCCTGGTGGTTAGTCGACTGGTTGTGGGGTGTGGCATCCTGGATTGGTTAGTGGACTGGTGTGGGTCACCTTCCCTGGGTGTTAGTGGTCTGGTGTGGGTGGCATCCGGGGAACAAGATTAAGGGAACACAACGGAAATAAGTTAGACAGTCCTCGATTGACGCACTGGACTTTCTTGGGTTATCCTGGGTGGATAACCCTCGGGGGTTATTCCTGGGTGGGCTAACCCTCGGGGTTATCCTTGGGTGGCTAACCCTCCGGGGTTATCCTGGGTGGCTAACCCTCCGGGGTTATCTGGGTGGCTAACCCTACGGGGTTATCCTGGGTGGTTAACCCTCCGGGGTTATCATGGGTGGCTAACCAACTCCACGGGGGTTATCCTGGGTGGCTTTTAACCCCCTCCGGGGTTTATCCTGGGGGCTAACCCTCCGGGGTTTAAAAATCCCAACGAAATCTTATCTTATTTTTATCTTACGTTACTTTGACTAAAGAGATTGTTTTTACAAGGGCGAAAACAGGTTGGTTCCTGGCCTGTATTAGCTGGTATGGCCAGTAACAGCTGGTACAAGCTGGTCATTACCTTGACTTCTGGACAGTTGATAATACCTGGACAGTAACAGCTGGTACTGCAAGCTACAGTTGGTTCAGCTGGTACATTAACCTTGACATCAGGTCTGTGATGATACCTTGCCAGAAAAACGCTGGTACCTGGCCAGTAACAGCTGGTACAGTGGTTCTTTTCCTTGACATCAGGTCAGTGATAATACCTGGCCAGTAACAGCTGGTTACCTGCCTGGCCTACAGTTGGTAACAGCTGGTACATTACCTTGGACACACAGGACAGTGTTGATTATACCTGGCCAGTAGGCAGTAACAGGTGGTACCTGGCCAGTAAACAGCTGGTACCTGGCCAGAAACAGCTGGTTACTTGGCACAGTAACAGCTGGGTACCTGGCCAGTAACAGCTGGTACCTGGCCAGTAACAGCTGGTAACCTGGTCCAGTAACAGCTGGTACTGGCCAGTAACAGATGGTTACTGGCCTAGTAAAGCTAAGGTACCTGGCAGTACCGCTGGTACAGCGGTGCTTTACCTTGACATTCAGGACAGTGATGTTACCTGGTCAGTAACAGCATGGGTACAGGCTGGTAACATTTACCTTGACAGCAGGGACAGTGAATGATACCTGGCCTGTAACAGCTGGTACAGCTCGGTAATTACCTTGACATCAGGACGAGTGATGTTACCTGGCCAGTAACAGCTGGTACAGTGGTACAGCTGGTACATTACCTTGACATCAGGCAGTGTTGATTAATGGCCAGTAACGCTGGTACAGGCTGGTACATTACCGACATCAGGACGTGATGATACCTGGCCAGTAACAGCTGGTACAGTGGTACATTACCTTGCATCAGGACCTGTGATGCCATACCTGGCAGTAACAGCGGCGTACAGCTGGTACATTACCTTGACATCAGGACAGTGATGTACTGGCCTGTAGTAACAGTGGTACAGTCTAGGGTACATATACCTTGACATCAGGACAGTGATGATACCTGGCCAGTAACAGCTGGTCACATTACCTTGACATCAGGACAGTGATGATACCTGGCCAGTAGAAACAGCTGGTTACTGACTGGGTACATTACCTTGCACATCTGGACAGTGATGATAGTGACGCCAGTAACAGCTGGTTCAGCTGGTCATTACCTTGAATCAGGACAGTTGATGATACCTGGCCAGAGGTAACGCTGGTATCTGTGGTACATTACCATTGACTTCAGGGAACATCAGGACAGTGGTTGATACCCTGGCCTGTAACTGTGGTACTGCTGGTACATTCAGATATAGTGGACATCAGGACAGTTGGTGATACCTGGGCCAGTAACAGCTGGTTACAGCTGGTAATTACCTTGAACTGGACTGTGATGATACCTGGCCAGGTAACAGCTGGTACCTGGCCAAGTAACAGTGGGGTACAGGATGGTACATTACCCTTGACATAGGGCAGTGATGATTACCTGGCAAGTAACATCTGGTACAGTGGTACATTACTCCTTGATAAATCATGGTCAGTGATGATACTGGCCGTAACAGCTGGTACAGCTGGGTACATTACCTTGACATCAGGAAGTGTATGATACTGGCCTGTAGTAACAGCGGTACAGCTGGTACAGCTGGTTACTTTACCTTGATCCATCAGGGTCAGTGATGATACATGGCCTGTAACATGCATACATATTACTGATAGTATCCACCAGGGCAGAAGAGACGTTCATGGTTCCTTGGTAGCTAACCAGGTCGGCATAGTGAGATATTACCTGAAGGAGATGTACCTTGGTACTATTTTATGGTTTGTTACACACGTAATATGGCACACAATGTTACTGTTGAGAGGAGCTACTAGAGTAGGTAAGTCCAGTGCCTCTTGTTAAGAAGTACTTGTAACCAAGACTAAGTCTGGCTACTTACAACATCTGTCTGTGTCAGACTCTCAGAAGTACTTGTGTACAGTGCTTGTTAGGATGGAAAAATTGTGTACAGTGTTGTAGTAGTGAATCACTTGTGTACAGTGTTTGTAGGACAGTGGAACACTTGTGGTATAGTGTTTGTAGGATTTGTGGAAAACTAGTGTATAGTGTTGTAGGAGTGAACAACTTTGTGCTATTGTGTTGTAGGAGTGAACACTTTGTGTATAGTGTTGTAGTGAACACTTGTGTATAGTGTTGTAGGAGTGAAACACTTGTGTACAGTGTTGTAGGAGTGAACACTTGTGTACAGTGTTGTAGGAGGTGAACACTTGGGTACAGTGTTGTCCCCTTTTTAGGAGTGAAACTTGTGTAACAGTGTTTAGTAGTGATCACTTGTGTACAGTGGTTGTAGGAGTGAACACTTGTGTCTGTGTTGTAGGTAAGTGAAATAAACACTTTGTTACAGTGTTGTAGGAACGAGAAACCCACTTGTGTTACTAGTGTTGTTGGAGGTGAACCTAGTTGTACAGTGTTGTTGTAGTGAACACTTGTGTACAGGTTGTTGTGAGGTGAAACTTGGTGTACAGTGTTGTAGGAAGTGAACTCTTGTGTATACAGTGTAGTAGGAAGGTGACACTTGTGTACAGTGTTTAGGAGTGAAACAGTTGTGTACAGTGTTGTAGGAGTGAACATCTTGTGTACGTGGTTGTAAAGTATGTGACACTTGAGTCAGTGTTGTAGTAAGTGAACACTTGTGTACAGGTTTGTTGTAGTAGTGAACTTGTGTACAGTGTTGTAGCTAGTTGAAAACACTTGTGTACAGTGTTGTAGTAGTGAAAACTTGTGTACAGTGGGGGGGTTGTAAGTAGTGAACACTTGTGTACAGTGTTGTAATAGTAGTGAACACTTGTTGTATAGTGTTGTAGGATGTGAAACTTGTGTACAGTGTTGTAGGAGTGGAACACTTGGTTGTTATAGTGTTTGTAGGGAGGTGAACACTTGTGTACTGTGTTGTAGGAAGTGAACAATTGTGTATTAGTGTGGTAGGAGTGTACACTTGTTGTACAGGTTGATAGGAGTGAAAACACTTGTGTACAGGTGGTGTAGGAGTGACAATTGTGTTTAGTGTTGTAGGACGATGAACACTTGTGTATAGTGTTTTGGAGGATGTGAACACTTGTGTACAGTGTTGTAGGAGTGAACACTTGTGTTACTGTGTTGGTAGTGTGAAACACTTGTGTATAGTGTTGTTGTAGTGAAAACTTGGTATCAGTGTTGTGGAACGTGAACACTTGTTGTACAGTGTTTTAGTAGGAGTAAACTACTTGTGTCAGTGTTGTAGGAAGTGAACACTTGTGTGTACAGTGTTGTAGGAGTGAAGCTTGTGTTCAGTGGTGTAGAGTGAACAATTGGGTGTACAGTTGTTGTAGGAGTGATCCTTGTGTACGTGTTGTAGTAGTGAAACACTTGTGGACAGTGTTGTAGGTTAGTGAACACTTGTGTTATAGTGTTGTAGGAGTGAACACTTGTGTACAGTGTTTTTAGGAGTGAACACTTGTGATACAGTGTTTGTAGGAGTGGAACACTTGGTGTACAGTGTTGTAGGATTGGAGGGGGAACACTTGTGTTAGTGGTTGTAGGAGTGATATCACTTGTGTACAGTGTTGTTGTAGGGAACACTTGTTGTGTTCAAGTGTTGTAGGAAGTGAACACTTGTGTACAGTGTTGTAGGAAGTGAACACTTGTGTATATGTTGTAGGAGTGAATCACTTGTGTACTAGTGTTGATAGGAGGGTGTAACACTTGTGTACAGTGTTGTAGGACTTCAGGTGTGAACACTTGTGTACATGTGTTGTAGGAGTGAAACACTTGTGTACTGTGGTTGTAGGAGTGAACACTTGTGTACAGTGATTGTAGGAGAGTGAACACTTGTTGTGTCAGTGTTGTTAGGATAGTGTGAACACTTGTTGTACAGTGTTTGTAGGAGGTGAAGTCTTGTGTACAGTGTTGTAGAAGTGAACAGATTGTGTACAGTGTTGTAGGACCCGTGATCACTGTGTATAGGTGTTGTAGGAAGTGAACCTTGGGGTACTGTGTTTTGTAGGAGGGGAACACATTGTGTACAGTGTTGTAGGAGTGAACACTTGTTGACTGTGTTGTAGGACGTGAACCATTGTGTATAGTGTTGTAGTAGTGAAACACTTGTGACAGTGTTTGTAGTGAACATCTTGGGCTTAGTGTTGTAGTTGTGAACACTTGGGTACAGGGTGGTAGGAGTGAAACACTTGTGTACAGTGTTGTAGGAGCTGTGAACACTTGTGTAAAAATCCCAGTGTTGGAGGAGTGAAACTCTTGTGTACAGTGTTGTAGTAGTGAACACTTGTGTACAGTGTTGTAGGAGTGGGAACACTTGTGTACAGTGTTGTAGGAGTGAACACTTGTGTATAGTGTTGTAGAGTGAACACTTGTGTACAGTTTTGTAGTAAGAACACTTGTGTACAGTGTTGTAGGAGTGAACACTTGTGTACAGTGTTGTAGGATAAACACTTGTGTCAGTGTTGTAGAGAACACTTGTGTACAGTGTTGTAGGAGTGAACACTTGTGTACAGTGTTGTAGGAGTGAAACTTGTGTACAGTGTTGTAGGTAGTGAACACTTGTGTACAGTGTTGTAGGAGTGAACACTTGTGATAGTGTTGTAGGAGTGAACATTGTGTACAGTGTTGTATTAGTGAACACTTGTGTACAGGTTTGTAGGAGTGAACACTTGTGTACAGTGTTGTAGGAGTGAACACTTGTGTATAGTGTTGTAGTAGTGAACACTTGTGTACAGTGTTGTAGGTATGTGAGTATACACTTGTGTACAGTGTTGTAGGAGTGAACACTTGTGTACAGTGTTGTGGGAGTGAACACTTGTGTACAGTGTTGTAGAGTGAACACTTGTGTACAGTGTGTAGTAGTGAACACTTGTGTACAGTGTTGTAGTAGTGAACACTTGTGTATAGTGTTTAGTAGTGAACACTTGTGTATAGTGTTGTAGAGTGAACACTTGTGTACAGTGTTGTAGTAGTGAACACTTGTGTACATGTTGTAGGAGTGAAACACTTGTGTACAGTGTTGTAGGAGGAACACTTGTGTATAGTGTTGTAGTAGTGAACACTTGTGTACAGTGTTGTAGTAGTGAACACTTGTGTACAGTGTTGTAGAGTGAACACTTGTGTACAGTGTTGAGAGTGAACACTTGTGTACAATGTGTAGTGAACACTTGTGTACATTTGTAGTATGAACCTGTGTACAGTGTGTAGAGTGAACACTTGTGTAACGTGTTGAGTAGTGAACACTTGTGTACAGTGTTGTAGGATGTGAACACTTGTGTACGTGTTGTAGTAGTGAACACTGTGTACAGTGTTGTAGTAGTGAACACTTGTGTACAGTGTTGTAGTAGTGAACACTTTTTGTACAGTGTTGTAGTGAACACTTGTGTACAGTGTTGTAGTAGTGAACACTTGTGTACAGTGTTGTAGAGTGAACACTGTGTACAGTGTGAGGAGTGAACACTTGTGTACATGTTGTAAGTGAACACTTGTGTACAGTGTTGTAGGAGTGAACACTTGTGTACAGTGTTGTAGGAGTGACACTTGGAAACAGTTGTAGTGAACACTTGTTAAGTGTTGTAGGAGTGAACACTTGTGTACAGTGTTGTAGGAGTGAACACTTGTGTACAGGTTGTAGTAGTGAACATTGTGTACTGTGTTGTAGGAGTGAAACTTGTGTACAGTGTTGTAGAGTGAACACTTGTGTACAGTTTGGTAGGAGTGAACACTTGTGTACATGTTGTTGTAGGATGTGAACACTTGTGTACAGTGTTGTAGGAGTGAACATTGTGTACATTTGTAAGTGAACACTTGGTACATGTTGTAGGAGTGAACCCACTTGGTACAGTGTTGTGGGAGTGAACACTTGTGACAGTGTTGTAGGAGTGACCTTGTGACAGTGTTGTAGGAGTGCACTTGTGTAAGTGTTGTTGCGTGAACACTGTTGTACATGGTTGTAGGTGCACTTGTGACAGTGTTGTAGAGTGCCACTTGTGTACAGTGTGAGTAGTGAACACTTTTGACATGTGCTGGTGTGCCTGTGCTGGTTTGTGTGTGCCTTGTGCAGTGTTGGTGCCTTGTGCTGTTTTGAGTGACTGTGTGTGTGTGTCTGCCTGTGTGCGTGTGTGGTGACCTGTGCAGTGTGTGGGTGCCTGTGACTGTTGTGGAGTGCCTTCCCTTGACTCTAGGTGGAGCTGCGTGCACTTGGTGCTGCTGCCTGTTAGGTTGGTGCTGCTCGCTGTGCGTCGGGCCAAGACTCCGCCTGCTGTGGAGAGGTACTTCCGTGTTAGCTGCTGCTGCTGCTGGTGCTGCTGCTGCGGGTGCTGCTGCTGTGGTGTGTGCTGTGCTGCTGCTGGTGCTGGTGGTGCTTGCTGCTGCTGCTGTGTGCTGGTGCTGCTGGTGCTGCTGCTGTGCTGCTGCTGCTGGTGCTGCTGGTGCTTGCTGTCTGCTGCTGCTGTGCTGCTTGCTGGTGCTGCTGCTGGTGTGCTGCTGGTGCTGCTGCTGCTGCTGCTGCTGCTGCATGCTGGTGCTGGTGCTGCTGTGCTGCTGTGCTGCTGGGCTGCTGCTGCTGGTGCTGCTGCTGCTGCTGCTGCGGGTTTGGCTGCTGCGATGCTGCATGCTGCTGCTGCTGCTGCTTGCTGCTGCTGCTGCTGGTGCTGTGCGCGTGCTGCTGCTGCTGTGCTGGTGTTTGCTGCTGATGCTGCTGCTGCTGCTGCGGGCTCTGCTGGTGCTGCTGGTGCTGCTGGTGCTGCCGGGTGTGCTGCTTGCTGGTGCTGCTGCTGCTGCTGCTGTTTGCTGTGCTGCTGGTGCTGCTGCTGTTGCTGCTGCTGTGCTTGCTGCTGCTGCTGCTGGTGCTGTGCTGCTGCTGCTGGTGCTGTGCTGCTGGTGCTGCTGGCTGCTGCTGCTGGTGCTGCTGGTGCTTGCTGTGCTGCTGCTGCTGACTGCTGCTGGTGCTGCTGGTGCTGCTGCTGTGCTGGTGCTGCTGGTGCTGCTGCTGGCTGCTGCTGCTGCTGCTGGTGCTGCTGGTGCTGCTGGTGCTGATGCTGGTGCTGCTGGTGCTGCTGCTGATGCTGCTGCTGGTGCTGCTGCTGGTGCTGCTGCTGCTGGTGCTGCTGCTGGTGCTGCTGCTGGTGCTGCTGGTGCTGGTGCTGCTGGTGCTGCTGGTGCTGCTGCTGCTGCTGCTGGTGCTGCTGGTGCTGCTGCTGATGCTGGTGCTGCTGCTGCTGTTGCTGCGGGGCTGCTGGTGCTGCTGCTGGTGCTGCTGGTGCTGCTGCTGCTGCTGCTGTGGTTGCTGTGCTGGTGCTGTGCTGCTGCTGGTGCTGCTGGTGCTGCTGCTGCGGGTGTCTGCTCGTGCTGCTGTGCTGTGCTGCTGCGGGCTGCTGCGCTGTGCTGCTGGTGCTGCTGTGCTGTGGTGCTGCTGCTGATGCTGGTGCTGCTGCTGGTGCTGCTGTGGTGCTGCTGCTGCGGTGCTGCTGCTGGTGCTGCTGTGCTGCTGCTTTGTCTGCTGCTGATGCTGTGGTGCTGCTGTGCGTGCTTGTGGCTGCTGCTGCTGGTGCTGCTGCCTGGTGCTGCTGGTGCTGCTGCTGATGCTGGTGCTGCTGCTGTGCTGGTGCTGCTGCTGCTGCTGCTGCTGCTGCTGCTGCTGTGCTGCTTGCTTGGGCTGCTTGCTGTTGATGCTGGTGCTGCTGCTGCTGCTGGTGCTGCTGCGGGTTTGCTGATGGCTGTGCTGGTGCTGGTGGTCTGTGCTGCTGCTGCTGGTGCTGCTGGGCTGCTGCTGGTGCCTGCTGATGCTGTGCTGCTGCTGTTGCTGGCTGCTGGTGCTGCTGCTGGTGTGCTGCGCTGGTGCTGCTGCTGCTGTGCTGATGCTGGCTGCTGCTGCTGTTCTGGTGCTGCTGGTGCTGCTGGTCTGGTGCGCTGCTGCTGCTGGTGCTGCTGCGCGTTGCTGCTGCGCTGCTGGTGCTGCTGCTGTTGCTGCTGGGTGCTGTGGCTGTGCGGTGCGGGTGCTGCTGCTGCTGCTGGTGCTGGTGCTGCTGCTGGGGTGCTGTGCCTGCTGCTGCTGGGCGCTGTGGTGCTGCTGCTGCTGGCTGCTGTGCTGGTGCTGCTGTTGCTGCTGTGCTGTGCTGCTTGCGGGTGCTGCGGGCTGCTGCTGTTGGTGCCTGCTGCTGCTACTGCTACTGCTGCTGCTGCTGCTGCTGCTGCTGCTGCTGCTACTGCTGCTGCTGCTGCTGCTGCTGCTGCTACTGCTACTACTGCTGCTGCTGCTGCTACTACTGCTGCTACTACTGCCGCTGCTACTGCCGCTACTGCTACTGACACATTAACGCTGCTGTCACGACAGCAGAGAGAGAGAGGATAAGGTCGACTCTCGATAGTTTTAGCATCTCTGGCCAGAACTTAATTAAGGGACCTCATCAGTCAGGCTTGAGGAAGACTTGCCCTCGCTTAATTGTGACTACAGGGGGTCGATTCACAGCTCCTGGCCCCTCCACTACTTCTCAATGACTCAGGGGTACAGTACTGGTTTAGTGAGTTTGATCCTCGGGGGAATGTCAGGAGCCAGGAGCCGTGGCTCGACCCCTCCAACCACATATAGGTGAGTACATCCTTGGCCTCATTTACAATGTCATACCTATTCGTATAACTGTGTATGGACTCTTAAACTTCATAGCTTCCCTGATGCTAAAAACAGGCTTCTTGAAGTATCTTTTACGTTGTAATCATGTCTCACCTTGGTGATTTTATCTTGCAAAAGCGGTAAACCAGCAGGACTCACCTGGAGAAGAGCTGGTTGATGAAGTATGGGTGACCTGTCTTGACGCTGTACCTGACCACCTGGTCCAGGTGACGCAGGAGGTCACCTTGGGTCACACCATCATCACCTAGGTCCAGCTGGAGGCGCTGCTGCAGCTCAGATGGTTCAACCCACTCCACCACCTGTCCAGGGAGGCGGATCAATCCTTTAGTGTCTCTGGGCGCTGATACACACAGGCAGGATCCATACATAGCTTTAAGAAGAGGTATGATAAAGTTCATGGAGCAGTGAGAGGACCTAGTAGCGGTCAGTGAAGAGGCGGGGCCAAGAGCTATGTCTCAACCCCTGCAACCACAATTATATGAATACATGTGTTTAGACAGAGCATGTGTTTAGACAGCATGTGTTTAGACAGCATGTGTTTAGACAGAACATGTGTTTAGACAGAGCATGTGTTTAGACAGCATGTGTTTAGACAGCATGTGTTTAGACAGAGCATGTGTTTAGACAGCATGTGTTTAGACAGAACATGTGTTTAGACAGAACATGTGTTTAGACAGAGCATGTGTTTAGACAGCATGTGTTTAGACAGAACATGTGTTTAGACAGAACATGTGATTAGACAGCATGTGTTTAGACAGAACATGTGTTTAGACAGCATGTGTTTAGACAGAACATGTGTTTAGACAGAGCATGTGTTCAGACAGGAGAACAAGTGTTCAGACAGGAGAACAAGTGTTCAGACAGGAGAACAAGTGTTCAGACAGGAGAACAAGTGTTCAGACAGGAGAACAAGTGTTCAGACAGGAGAACAAGTGTTCTGACAGGAGAACAAGTGTTCTGACAGGAGGACAAGTGTTCAGACAGGAGGACAAGTGTTCAGACAGGAGGACAAGTGTTCAGACAGGAGAACAAGTGTTCAGACAGGAGAACAAGTGTTCAGACAGGAGGACAAGTGTTCAGACAGGAGAACAAGTGTTCAGACAGGAGGACAAGTGTTCAGACAGGAGGACAAGTGTTCAGACAGGAGGACAAGTGTTCAGACAGGAGAACAAGTGTTCAGACAGGAGGACAAGTGTTCAGACAGGAGAAAAGTGTTCAGACAGGAGGACAAGTGTTCAGACAGGAGGACAAGTGTTCAGACAGGAGAACAAGTGTTCAGACAGAGAAACAAGTGTTCAGACAGGAGGACAAGTGTTCAGACAGGAGAAACAAGTGTTCAGACAGGAGGACAAGTGTTCAGACAGGAGGACATTATTGATCGGGTAATAACAAGCGCAGGTCACCTTGGATGACCTGTCAGTGCCCGGGAAAACACAGCCTTCTCCACCAGAAGGTCCAGGACCGCCCGCAAGAAGTGGGCGTGATGGGCGGCCTCCGGTCCACTCCCCCACCCACACTTCTTCCCTAGATTATTGTCTTCGTATTTCCCGCCAAAAGCGTCGTTTTTCTCACTTTTCCCGCCATTGCTTGTGTCTTCACGGTTGTTCATCCTGGGAAAGGGAAAATGATTATAAGTACCCGCCAAATTTTTTTTTATATAGTTGTTCATTCTAGAAAAAGAAAAGGACTCAATTCCCACTGAAAATTGTTCATCCTGGGAAAACAGACTAATTCCCGCCAAAAAGGTGGTTACATATTTGTTCATCCTGGGAAAAGAAAATGCTTTGATTCCAACCAAGACTTCATAGTTGTTCATTCTGGGGGAAAAAAAAAACAGCATTCACAATGCCCGCAAAAATTTAAATCTTTGAATTTTCCGCCAAAATTAATTATCCAACTTATGAGTCACATCCTGAGGAAGAAGATTAAATAACCCAAGAGGGATAAGCCACAATGATTGGCTTTTCTGGGTTACTCTGGCTTGCTAACCCAATATTTCCTCTCCTCACTTCCCGCCAATATTTATCCTGTTCATCCTGGGAAAAGAACATCAACTTCGAGAAAATATATCCTTGTTTTTACTAGGAAAAAATAATTATTATTGTTATTAGTATTACCAGGGAAAAACTCCTTGTTCTTACTAGGAAAAAATAGAAAAAATATATTACTATTTATCAAGAATTATACTGGAATTAAGATAGTACACACACTGTCTATCCAGAGATAGACAGGATGTTCCAGAGACGGGACACAGTAACAAGGGGACACAGTAACAAGGTGACACAGTAACAAGGTGACACAGTAACAAGGTGACACAGTAACAAGGTGACACAGTAACAAGGTGACACAGTAACAAGGTGACACAGTAACAAGGGGACACAGTAACAAGGGGACACAGTAACAAGGTGACACAGTAGCAAGGTGACACAGTAACAAGGTGACACAGTAACAAGGTGACACAGTAACAAGGTGACACAGTAACAAGGGGACACAGTAACAAGGGGACACAGTAACAAGGGGACACAGTAGCAAGGGGACACAGTAACAAGGTGACACAGTAACAAGGTGACACAGTAACAAGGTGACACAGTAGCAAGGGGACACAGTAACAAGGTGACACAGTAACAAGGTGACACAGTAGCAAGGTGACACAGTAGCAAGGGGACACAGTAACAAGGTGACACAGTAACAAGGGGACACAGTAACAAGGGGACACAGTAGCAAGGGGACACAGTAGCAAGGGGACACAGTAACAAGGTGACACAGTAACAAGGGGACACAGTAACAAGGGGACACAGTAGCAAGGGGACACAGTAACAAGGGGACACAGTAACAAGGGGACACAGTAGCAAGGGGACACAGTAACAAGGGGACACAGTAACAAGGTGACACAGTAACAAGGGGACCACAGTAACAAGGGGACACAGTAACAAGGTGACACAGTAACAAGGGACACAGTAACAAGGGGACACAGTAACAAGGGGACACAGTAACAAGGGACACAGTAACAAGGGGACACAGTAACAAGGGGACACAGTAACAAGGGGACACAGTAACAAGGTGACACAGTAACAAGGGGACACAGTAACAAGGGGACACAGTAACAAGGTGACACAGTAACAAGGGGACACAGTAACAAGGGGACACAGTAACAAGGGGACACAGTAACAAGGGGACACAGTAACAAGGGGACACAGTAGCAAGGGGACACAGTAACAAGGGGACACAGTAACAAGGGGACACAGTACAAGGACAGTAACAAGGGGACACAGTAACAAGGGGACACAGTAACAAGGGGACACAGTAACAAGGGGACACAGTAAAGGGGACACAGTAACAAGGGACACAGTAACAAGGGGACACAGTAACAAGGGGACACAGTAACAAGGTGACACAGTAACAAGGTGACACAGTAACAAGGTGACACAGTAGCAAGGGGACACAGTAACAAGGTGACACAGTAACAAGGGGACACAGTAACAAGGGGACACAGTAACAAGGTGACACAGTAACAAGGTGACACAGTAACAAGGTGACACAGTAGCAAAGGGACACAGTAACAAGGTGACACAGTAACAAGGGGACACAGTAACAAGGTGACACAGTAGCAAGGGGACACAGTAACAAGGTGACACAGTAGCAAGGGGACACAGTAACAAGGTGACACAGTAACAAGGGGACACAGTAACAAGGGGACACAGTAACAAGGTGACACAGTAGCACAGTAGCAAGGGGACACAGTAACAAGGTGACACAGTAACAAGGGGACACAGTAACAAGGGGACACAGTAACAAGGTGACACAGTAACAAGGTGACACAGTAGCAAGGGGACACAGTAACAAGGTGACACAGTAACAAGGGGACACAGTAGCAAGGGGACACAGTAGCAAGGGGACACAGTAACAAGGTGACACAGTAACAAGGTGACACAGTAGCAAGGTGACACAGTAGCAAGGGGACACAGTAGCAAGGGGACACAGTAACAAGGTGACACAGTAACAAGGGGACACAGTAACAAGGTGACACAGTAACAAGGTGACACAGTAGCAAGGTGACACAGTAGCAAGGGGACACAGTAGCAAGGGGACACAGTAACAAGGTGACACAGTAACAAGGTGACACAGTAACAAGGTGACACAGTAACAAGGGGACACAGTAGCAAGGTGACACAGTAGCAAGGGGTCACAGTAACAAGGTGACACAGTAACAAGGTGACACAGTAACAAGGTGACACAGTAACAAGGGGACACAGTAGCAAGGTGACACAGTAGCAAGGGGTCACAGTAACAAGGTGACACAGTAACAAGGTGACACAGTAACAAGGTGACACAGTAACAAGGGGACACAGTAGCAAGGGGACACAGTAGCAAGGGGACACAGTAGCAAGGGGTCACAGTAACAAGGTGACACAGTAACAAGGTGACACAGTAACAAGGGGACACAGTAACAAGGGGACACAGTAGCAAGGTGACACAGTAGCAAGGGGTCACAGTAGCAAGGGGACACAGTAGCAAGGGGACACAGTAACAAGGGGACACAGTAACAAGGTGACACAGTAACAAGGGGACACAGTAACAAGGGGACACAGTAACAAGGTGACACAGTAACAAGGTGACACAGTAACAAGGTGACACAGTAACAAGGGGACACAGTAGCAAGGTGACACAGTAGCAAGGGGACACAGTAGCAAGGGGTCACAGTAGCAAGGGGTCACAGTAACAAGGTGACACAGTAACAAGGTGACACAGTAGCAAGGTGACACAGTAACAAGGTGACACAGTAACAAGGGGACACAGTAGCAAGGTGACACAGTAGCAAGGGGTCACAGTAGCAAGGGGACACAGTAGCAAGGGGACACAGTAACAAGGGGACACAGTAACAAGGTGACACAGTAGCACAGTAGCAAGGGGACACAGTAGCAAGGGGTCACAGTAACAAGGGGACACAGTAACAAGGTGACACAGTAACAAGGGGACACAGTAGCAAGGGGTCACAGTAACAAGGGGACACAGTAACAAGGGGACACAGTAACAAGGTGACACAGTAACAAGGTGACACAGTAACAAGGGGACACAGTAACAAGGTGACACAGTAGCAAGGTGACACAGTAGCAAGGGGTCACAGTAGCAAGGGGACACAGTAGCAAGGGGACACAGTAGCAAGGGGTCACAGTAGCAAGGGGACACAGTAACAAGGGGACACAGTAGCAAGGTGACACAGTAACAAGGGGACACAGTAGCAAGGGGACACAGTAGCAAGGGGTCACAGTAGCAAGGGGACACAGTAGCAAGGGGACACAGTAGCAAGGGGACACAGTAGCAAGGGGACACAGTAGCAAGGTGACACAGTAACAAGGTGACACAGTAGCAAGGTGACACAGTAACAAGGGGACACAGTAACAAGGGGACACAGTAGCAAGGGGTCACAGTAACAAGGGGACACAGTAACAAGGTGACACAGTAACAAGGGGACACAGTAACAAGGGGACACAGTAACAAGGTGACACAGAAAGGTGACACAGTAACAAGGTGACACAGTAACAAGGTGACACAGTAGCAAGGTGACACAGTAACAAGGTGACACAGTAACAAGGTGACACAGTAGCAAGGTGACACAGTAACAAGGTGACACAGTAACAAGGTGACACAGTAACAAGGTGACACAGTAACAAGGTGACACAGTAACAAGGTGACACAGTAACAAGGTGACACAGTAACAAGGTGACACAGTAGCAAGGGGTCACAGTAGCAAGGGGACACAGTAACAAGGTGACACAGTAACAAGGGGACACAGTAGCAAGGGGACACAGTAACAAGGGGACACAGTAACAAGGTGACACAGTAACAAGGTGACACAGTAACAAGGTGACACAGTAACAAGGTGACACAGTAACAAGGTGACACAGTAGCAATGTGACACAGTAACAAGGTGACACAGTAGCAAGGGGTCACAGTAACAAGGGGACACAGTAACAAGGTGACACAGTAACAAGGGGACACAGTAGCAAGGGGACACAGTAACAAGGGGACACAGTAACAAGGTGACACAGTAGCAAGGTGACACAGTTAGCAAGGTGACCAGTAACAAGGTGACACAGTAACAAGGGGACACAGTAGCAAGGGGACACAGTAGCAAGGTGACACAGTAACAAGGTGACACAGTAACAAGGTGACACAGTAGCAAGGTGACACAGTAGCAAGGTGACACAGTAACAAGGTGACACAGTAACAAGGTGACACAGTAACAAGGGGACACAGTAGCAAGGTGACACAGTAGCAAGGTGACACAGTAACAAGGTGACACAGTAACAAGGTGACACAGTAACAAGGTGACACAGTAACAAGGTGACACAGTAACAAGGTGACACAGTAACAAGGTGACACAGCAACAAGGTGACACAGTAGCAAGGTGACACAGTAACAAGGTGACACAGTAGCAAGGGGTCACAGTAACAAGGGGACACAGTAACAAGGTGACACAGTAACAAGGGGACACAGTAGCAAGGGGACACAGTAACAAGGGGACACAGTAACAAGGTGACACAGTAGCAAGGTGACACAGTAGCAAGGTGACACAGTAACAAGGTGACACAGTAACAAGGGGACACAGTAGCAAGGTGACACAGTAGCAAGGGGACACAGTAACAAGGTGACACAGTAACAAGGTGACACAGTAACAAGGTGACACAGTAGCAAGGTGACACAGTAGCAAGGTGACACAGTAACAAGGTGACACAGTAACAAGGGGACACAGTAGCAAGGTGACACAGTAGCAAGGGGACACAGTAGCAAGGGGACACAGTAACAAGGTGACACAGTAACAAGGTGACACAGTAGCAAGGTGACACAGTAACAAGGCGACACAGTAACAAGGTGACACAGTAGCAAGGTGACACAGTAACAAGGCGACACAGTAACAAGGTGACACAGTAGCAAGGGGACACAGTAACAAGGGGACACAGTAACAAGGGGACACGGTAACAAGGGGTCACAGTAACAAGGTCACAATTGGAAGTTGAAGACTCAGATGAGTCACAGGGATGTTAGGAAGTATTTCTTCAGTCATAGAGTCGTCAGGAAGTGGAATAGTCTGGAGAGTGATGTAGTGGAGGCAGGATCCATACATAGCTTTAAGATGAGATATGATCAAACTCATGGAATAGGGAGAGTGACCTAGTAGAGATGAGTGAAGAATCAGGGCCAGGAGCTGTGACTCCACCCCTGCAACCACAACTAGGTGAGTACACACACACACACACACACACATACAGAAGACAGGACAGAGGGGGACACAAACAAGTGCTGGATGATATGCACACAACTGAGGAGGAGTTGAAGAAACTGCTAAGTGACCTTGATACCTCAAAGGCGATGGGACCAGACAACATCTCTCCGTGGGTCCTCAGAGAGGGAGCAGATATACTGTGTGTGCCATTAACCACAATCTTCAGCACGTCCCTGGAAACTGGGCAACTACCTGAGGTATGGAAGACTGCAAATGTAGTTCCCATTTTTAAAAAAGGAGACAGAAAAGAGGCACTAAACTATAGACCTGTGTCACTGACGTGTATAGTATGCAAAATTATGGAGAAGATTATCAGGAGGAGAGTGGTGGAACACCTGGAACGGAACAAGATTATAAACGACAACCAGCACGGATTCATGGAAGGCAAATCCTGACAGTTAGTAGCGGGAAAACACAGCTGTTCTGATGTAAACAAAGGCGTGTTGAGTGTTGCCATCTATGATATGACAAGACAGAGAGTTGCAGCCCAGCCACCGTGGAGAGAAGACGTCGTCGTTCCTGCTCGTCAGCTGAGCAACTCTGAACACTGTTGCTCGAGAATTTACTTGGGTTATCCTGAGTAGTTCTTCACCAGAGCTGAGAGGAGACTTGCTTGCAGTCACTTCGAGCCCCATCCCATCAAGAGGGTAAGGCGGTGACTTGCTTGCTTGTTCACCCCTCTCATCCCCATCCTCCCCTCACCCATACATCAACACTGGCCCACACACTTAACACACTACATACATTGCTATCCTTCTGACTGTCCTATCTTCTTATTTTTCGGCAACTTCGCTTTGGCGAGTTAACACAAGGCATTTTGACCATCTGGTAGCCCGTGTGGTTTTTTAAAATCCAGCCGATCTTTGCTCATTACTCTATAATTTGTTCATGATTGTAGCCAAAGTATAAACGTAAGTAACCATTCTACAGAATTCATTACCTTTGTAACTTGTGAGCTCATTGCCTTTGTACCTAGTTCAGCTATCAAAACTTTGGGGGCCCAGTCCCTGGACCCATTACGTACCTCTGTAATCTGTAAATACCTTTGTAACTTGTCATGATTGTGACCAGACTTACCTGGAATTCATTACCTTTGTAAATTGTGAGTTCATTACCTTTGTAAATTGTGAGTTCATTACCTTTGTAAATTGTGAGTTCATTGCCTCTGTAACTTGCTCAGCTATCAAAACTTTGGAGTCCAGTCCCTGGACCAATTATGTACCTCTGTAATCTTTTGACTACCGCCCACAGGATGGGTATGTGGTGACTACCGCCCACAGGATGGGTATGGGGTGCATAATAAACATATTAAACTAACTCTTTGCCTTGGGCCCTTTCCCCTCACTACTCGAGGGTAGGCTATCTTAGGGGCTGACCTTCATAAGTCAGCTGAAATAGGATGTTAGGCTAACATTAAGGAAAGATACCTTTTTGTTAAGCAACTCCTCTGCCAGATGCACCTTCCTAGGCATCATGGCGAGGATTCGTGTAAGATTACGCATTGATGGAAATCAAATGTCCACGAAAGACATTCTCAAATGTATTTGCTCCAACTCAACTGTTGCTCCAGTGGATGTTTTTTCAAACCCACGCTGGAGCAGTATTTTCTCCTCTCTTCAGAAGAAGAGTTACTTTCAACTACTAAAGCATGATTTTCTTGGATAAACTGAAGACTTCTGGTGTTACCCCAGTTCCCACCTGACAGCTATCAAGCTCAGAGGACTGTGTTTGTGGCCAGAATCAACAGTTTTTATGAAACACAGCACTGTTAATGAATTGTTTGATAACTTTAATACCGAGAATTCTGACCTTAGAGCTGTAAAGCACATAAATTCTCGAATTCCAACAACAATAAGGAAACTTAAAATTAAAAACCCGAGACACCTAGGAGGCCAAACTTGTGGTCAAAATGGCTTCAAATGTTTCAGTACCAGATGTACATCTGAACCAAAAATTTTCTCTTGATTTGTTTTGTCAGTGTGACCACAATGTTCAAGTGTTATGCCTTTGGTCATAACAACAACAAATGCAGTATACAAGGGCAAATTTGTAGCATTTGCTCTGGCCAACATTCCTATCGTGATTGTACCAATAAAAATTCACCTAAATGTGTCCTCTGTAATGGAAACCATCATGCGTTTCTGCTATTTGTCCTGAAAGAAAAAAGGAAATGCAGAAAATTCTTGACGCCAAGAAACTATCCACTTCTAAGAAGACCCTCCCCAGGCCCCGCCAACCATGTCCCAAACTTCCTTTCCCACTCTGCCCTGGATCAAGTGGGACTCCTCAGGTCTCTACCAATGGTTTCCAATGTTTGGAATTCTGCCCCTCTTGGAGTGCCCCAATCTAACCCTCCTTACAACAACACAACAACAAAAGGTTCAGTCGCATCTCAATGTCTCACGTATCCACAGACGGGATATAACGAAGGCAAAACTAATGTACTTGGGGGCCAAAGACACAGCAAGTGGTGACTTTCAACTCTGCTCTCGTGTTTTAAATGATCTGTTTAAAGGCTTATGGGATCACTCCCATCATTACCCCTAAAAAATGTGAAGGCCATTATGACCCAGCCTTCTCATAACAAAAAAGTATTTTCCATATCTACACCCTAAAAATAAGCCTAAGTCATCCCTGGCCCAGGGATCGCCCTCCCGCAAACCCGGGTTGTAAAACTCCTCCAAACCCGATAAGTCAACACCTGAACATAACAATGCCCCAGAAAGTGTGCCTACTCTCTCGCTATTGTACTGATCCTGTTGAACAGGAACTTTCCCAAGGTAACTCACCTTGCCTATCTAATATTCACTTGGAGCCTACACGTCCCCCATTAACTCTCACGGGGCCTCTGCTTCCTGAAACTGGAGAAAAGCATACCTCAGTTTTATGATGATGACTCTAACGACTCTAACGATTCTAATGAATCTGTTAATTTTACTGCCTAGTGAAGATGAGGGCATTTTTAATACACAAGCATCCACGCAAAAGTTCCCTCTTCCCCTTGACGAGCCCAGCGGGGAATAGTGTAGATACAACACATGACATTACTTGCAGGCGTTCAGAACGCAGTGTACGAAGCGAAGAAAAGAAATAATGGGGATTACAATTTTCCAACTTAATGTTCAACATTTCTTTAATAACCGTTACCTTCTTGAGGTTGAAACTACATAACACAATCCCGATGTTATAACTTTTAACGAGACAGCTGCAAGAGTTGATCAACATATTAAAATTACGTGGATACTGTACTGTGGAGAAATCGAGGGGACCGTTTAGTGGTGTAGCCATCCTGGTTAAATTAGGCTATACATTTAAAAATATTCATGTTGATGAAGACAACTTTCTTGCAATAAAAACAACAAGTCGCATGGACAACTAGTGATAGGAACTGGATATTTTCCCCCCGAGACAGCCATATATAAAGTCAATTCCTCTACATAGATATTAAGCAAAAATATTCCAAAAATTCTAGCTGGAGTTTTTAATGCTCATCACCCTGCCCTCTTAACAGGGACTGGTATTCCACTGGGTGACTAAAAGGAAAACAACCTTTAATATCAGACAGCTAGAAACTTGTCATTTCAAGGCCCTTTCTCAAATCGTACATTGGGACCTCACCGGGAACACCAGATATTGTACTGACAAACAGAGACTGTGACTTCTTTCACTGTCGTAATCTCCTGGTGAAATTGAAGGATCTGACCATATCCTGTTAATACAACTACAAACTTCTCCATTTAGAATACCTGTAACTCCTAAACCCAATTTTTAAAACACCCTAGGATTTGACCCCTTCAGGGCATATCTGGGTGAGGATGAAATTGTGTCTTTGGAAAATCTACCTTCCAAATGCAATTATGATGCAATCAGGCCCCCTGCACAATCGAATAATTGAAAGCTACTAATGCAACTTGTCAATTAGCTTCCACAAAGATATACCAACAAATATAAACCTACTAGAGAAATTAGAGACACTTTAAAAAAATTATCAAGCAGAAGTCGAAGGCATCTTCAAACGCGACAACCACCACAGCTACACTGCACCGATTAAGGCAAGAATTAATTAACATGATTGTCAACACAAACGAGACATATGGGAAATTTCTAGTTCTTTAAGCTAATCAATATAAAAAAGTGAACCAGCAAAATTTTGGAGTAAGATCCGACAACTTTTTTTTTGGGGAAAGCACAAGGCTCCTAACTACCTAGTTCATAAACCCTTCACTGATGAGGATGATGAAGATGTTGAAATTAAACTTGACGATCCACATGACCAGGCTAATTTGAAAGGTGAATGTATGGGAGAAAATTCTCTCTCACAATAACAGTCGTCAATTTAATAATAATCATTTTCAGTTAGTAAAATGATGGAGAGATGAGAACTTGGATGATCTACAATCACTACCTACCATCGATACTTCAAAATCTTGAAGAAAGCCCACCCCCTTATAACCTATTACATTTCTAGAGATAAGTCAGGTTATTGGAAAATGAGAAATAGACCCCTGGCCTCTCTGGAATAACAATGAAACAATAAAGTACCTACCTAGAAAATTGCAAACAGTCCTTGGTAAATAAATTTAATGCCATCTTGGGCCCCAGGACATTTTCCAGTTTTTTTAAGACTGCTACGATGATCTTTCTTGGTAAGCCCAATAAAGACATCCACCAACCTGGGAACTAAAGACCTATATCTTTACTTGAAGTCACTGGAAAAGTTCTTGAGAAAGTCATTTCCAACAGATTGAATTACTATATGGAGTTTAATCACTTGTTTACTGAAAAACAATTTGGGTTTAAACACATAGGAAATACCAGTCATGCAATAAATGTCATTTTTGGACACTGTAGCAAGTCTAAAACAGCAGGCAATCTTTCCCTTAATTGCCACCAGAGATGTCATAAAACTTTTGATAGCTTATGGCATGATGGCCTTAATACAAACTCATTGACCTACCAGACCATAACTGGACTTTTCTCAGAGTGATTTATAATTTCTTAAATCAAAGAAAAATCATTCCACCTTTCATGGGAAGTCGACAGAACCTTTATACCGACGGCTGGTGTCCCACAAGGGCCTTTTCTCAGTCCCCCTTCGTTTAACATTATGTGGAAAAGACCTTCCTCAACCAGAGTTTAATGACACAATTGTGACACAGTTTGCAGATGATGTTATTCATGTCGTCTCATCAACTCCAGTAACGGAAAATACAAGTATGAGAGAGTCATAAAAAAATGAATAATTTAACTCGTCGAAC